>ONZH01011671.1:0-146017 GCA_900303285.1 Rhinella marina
GGGTTTATCAGAACCCATGCTGGCAATCTTGGGCGGGGGTGGTAGGTAGGCCGTCTCTGTTTGCGACCCCGTCCCCGCTTCCACTACATCACCCAGTGTGCCGTCAAGAGATGTAGCGTCCCTGGCCGCAAGCGCTTTGTCCACGAGTCGGTGGTCAAGTGGACCTTTGCGCTGAGCTGCGTACCTCAGGGCCCGCGCTGATGTTACGCGACACGTGCTGGTGCAGGGGCGGGGACGGCACTCCGGGAAAAGTAGTGGCGGCTAGGGACGGAATAGCGAGGTGCGGCAGCCGCCATCAGGTCGCGGAAGGCCTGCGTCTCCACAAGCCTAAACGGCAACATCTCCAGGGCCAGCAGTTTGGAGATGTGGCAGTTTAATGGCTTGGGCTTGGGGGTGACTCGAGGCGTACTTCCCGCCTGCGGTCGAACGCGCTGCGAGATGGACAGTTGTTGGGACGAGGAGTGTGAAGGTGCAGGCGAAGAGGCGGGGGAAGGGGAGGCTGAAGGAGAAGGCCCCAAAGTAGCCGAGGCAGAGGCAGATGTGGAGGTGTCCTGGCTGGAGGTCTGGACCGCAGTGGCAGCACACAACAAAGGGGAAGAGGCAGTGGCAGCAGGACCGGGCGCAGGTTGTATTGCGTTTGCTCTCTCCCACTCAGCCCAGGTGCTTGACTTCCAAGTGACGCCGCATGCCTGAGGTGGTCAGATTGCTCTTCTCAGAGCCCCTACTCAGTTTTGAGTGGCAGAGTGTGCAAACCGCGCTCAGTTTGTCATCCGCACAAACATTAAAAAATCTCCACACCACAGAAGTACGAGGCCTCGATGGGGGAGCTTCACGGCGACTGCCCGCTGCCGGGAACAGCTTCGGCCGTGCTGGCTGTGGCCTCACTACTCTGTCTGGACTGTCCTCTGCCTCTGGACATCCCTCTGCCTGTGGACATCCCTCTGCCTGTGGACATCCCTCTGCCTGTGGACATCCCTCTGCCTCTGGACATCCCTCTGCCTCTGGACATCCCTCCTGGCCCTGTGGACATCCCTCTGCCTCTTGCTGCCTTTTTGGTGCTGCGCAGACCACCACCTCTCCACTGCTTTCCCCGCTGGACATCACCCCTGGCCAAGTGGGGTCGGTCATTTCGTCATCCACCACCTCCTCTTCCTCACTCTGCTCCTCCTCCTGCCCACTGGACATTCCAACAGCCTCCCTTGATGGCAACTGCGTCTCATCATCATCATCGCTCATGATAACAGATGCTGGTTCAGGGTCCACATCAGCAGGAGATGGCGAAAACTCAAGTGTTTGGGCATCACTACAAACAAATTCCTCTGCTAGCTCCTGGGATTCCTTCCGGCACATCTGAAAAAGGACCCGAAAAGAGCTCCTGGGAGGGGTCAAGGGTGGGATGACTCTGTTGGCCAGGTGTGGAGGAAGGAGGGTCAGAGTGAGACTGTGTGGATGACTGGCTGGTGGACAACTGTGTGGAAGCGCTATCGGCTATCCATTGCACCACCTGTTTCAACCTGCTCAGGCCTCAACAGCGGTGTAACTCGCCCCCTGCCTTAACTGTCCCATAAAGGCAGGGATTCTGGATGAGTGTGATCCCTGGCTGACCCTCACCAGCACGCATTGTATCCCCACTGGCTTCAACAAGGCCACCAACAGCATTTCCGCGCCCCCGTCCTCGTCCACGTCCGATTCCGCTAGCCCCCCTCCGCATTTTTTTTTTTTTTTTGTTGCAAATACAATATTTGGGTATATAATTAGGTATGTGAAATAATTTAGCAAGAGAACGCACAGTACAGTGGCCTATTAAAATGCCTAGATATTGTATATTTCAAAGTACACAGCCGTGTAGTAACTGAACAGACGGTGGGTATTTACACCAGGTATGTGAAATAATTTAACAAGAGAACGCACAGTACAGTGGGCCTATTAAAATGCCTAGATATTGTATATTTCAAAGTACACAGCCGTGTAGTAACAGAACAGACGGTGGGTATTTACACCAGGTATGTGAGATAATTTAGCAAGAGAACGCACAGTACAGTGGCCTATTAAAATGCCTAGATATTGTATATTCAAAGTACACAGCCGTGTAGTAACAGAACAGACGGTGGGTATTTACACCAGGTATGTGAGATAATTTAGCAAGAGAACGCACAGTACAGTGGCCTATTAAAAGGCCTAGATATTGTATATTTCAAGGTACACAGCCGTGTAGTAACAGAACAGACGGTGGGTATTTACACCAGGTATGTGAAATAATTTAACAAGAGAACGCACAGTACAGTGGCCTATTAAAATGCCTAGATATTGTATATTTCAAAGTACACCAGCCGTGTAGTAACAGAACAGACGGTGGGTATTTACACCAGGTATGTGAGATAATTTAGCAAGAGAACGCACAGTACAGTGGCCTATTAAAATGCCTAGATATTGTATATTTCAAAGTACACAGCCGTGTAGTAACAGAACAGACGGTGGGTATTTACACCAGGTATGTGAGATAATTTAGCAAGAGAACGCACAGTACAGTGGCCTATTAAAATGCCTAGATATTGTATATTTCAAAGTACACAGCCGTGTAGTAACAGAACAGACGGTGGGTATTTACAACCAGGTATGTGAGATAATTTAGCAAGAGAACGCACAGTACAGTGGCCTATTAAAATGCCTAGATATTGTATATTTCAAAGTACACAGCCGTGTAGTAACAGAACAGACGGTGGGTATTTACACCAGGTATGTGAGATAATTTAGCAAGAGAACGCACAGTACAGTGGCCTATTAAAATGCCTAGATATTGTATATTTCAAAGTACACAGCCGTGTAGTAACAGAACAGACGGTGGGTATTTACACCAGGTATGTGAGATAAATTTAGCAAGAGAACGCACAGTACAGTGGCCTATTAAAATGCCTAGATATTGTATATTTCAAAGTACACAGCCGTGTAGTAACAGAACAGACGGTGGGTATTTACACCAGGTATGTGAGATAATTTAGCAAGAGAACGCACAGTACAGTGGCCTATTAAAATGCCTAGATATTGTATATTTCAAAGTACACAGCCGTGTAGTAACAGAACAGACGGTGGGTATTTACACCAGGTATGTGAGATAATTTAGCAAGAGAACGCACAGTACAGTGGCCTATTAAAATGCCTAGATATTGTATATTTCAAAGTACACAGCCGTGTAGTAACTGAACAGACGGTGGGTATTTACACCAGGTATGTGAGATAATTAGCAAGAGAACGCACAGTACAGTGGCCTATTAAAATGCCTAGATATTGTATATTTCAAAGTACACCAGCCGTGTAGTAACAGAACAGACGGTGGGTATTTACACCAGGTATGTGAGATAATTTAGCAAGAGAACGCACAGTACAGTGGCCTATTAAAATGCCTAGATATTGTATATTTCAAAGTACAAAGCCGTGTAGTAACAGAACAGACGGTGGGTATTTACACCAGGTATGTGAGATAATTTAGCAAGAGAACGCACAGTACAGTGGCCTATTAAATGGCCTAGATATTGTATATTTCAAGGTACACAGCCGTGTACTAACTGAACAGACGGTGGGTATTTACACCTGGTATACAAAAAGGGTATTGCAGGCACACAGAACCCAGAACACTAGAGCCAAATAAACTGTATTTAAAAAAATAAAATAAAATTCACAGCCGTATACTGCCAGATCAGATGGTGCATATACACACTAGTTATATAACAGGGTTTTTCAGCCAAAAAGAACGCTGAACAGTAGTGCCAAATATAGTTTGGTATGTAGCAGAGCACCTAATACACCACTAATGGCTCTCTCTGTCCCTACTCCAGCAGCTATCCCTGAATACGGCAGCCGTTCTCTGTAAAGTGTATCTTGTAGTAAAGCTATCACTGTAGTGCACTATAGTAGCCCTGATAAGGGCTTTTAATCACGCTCCTGCCTGTCCAACTGCTAAAACCTGTCTGTCCCTTCTCCAGCCTCTGTCCCTGACTAAGTTCACGCAGCATATGCGTACGAGCAGGAAGAGCTGAGTTTTTAATATTCGAGGTCACATGGTTTTTCCAGCCAATCCATGTAGACGCTGTTTTCGCGCTGCCAGCGTGCTCAGCGTGCCTGTCATACCCCCCCTGCATGTTGATTGGTGGAAAAAGAGCGCCAGGGAAGGTGGGAGGGGAAACGAATTCTAAGTGCGCCATCGCCGTTATACTCGATTGAAATCGAGTATGCCGAATAGCGTAGTATTCGATCGAATACCGGCTCGATCGAACACTACTCGCTCATCTCTACAATCTACTGACCACTGTATTTAGAACATGTCTTCTTTTAACCGTCCCTTTATGATGAAAGCTAATCTTTGTAACTAGTGAGAAAACCCCTTTAATCCTGTTTTCTCCAGCAGATCTGAGATGAGTGCAGCCATTCCTTCCCAGTGCCCCTTTCCTCTGATCTGTAGCGGAGGAGCTTCAATACTGAGCATCTACATAAAGGGCAGCACACAGGCATCTCAATTGAAAGCCTAGATCCTTAGATCAGGAATAGAAAAGACATTTATAGGACATTTCATCATTTCCCCAAATTCTTATGAAAATATATTCAGCATTTATTGCATTCAACTAAATGTACCAATTTATTATACATTTAGGAGTCGGAGTCTGTCCATTTTATACCGATTCCGACTCCACCAAAATGGACACCGACTCCACAGCCCTGCTTACTGGAAGGTTCCCCCATCAATTAAAGTGGTCACTAGCTGTCAAAGCAGCAGAATACTCTATTATCTACTAATCTTCATGGATTCTTCTCACATATATTGTTCATACTGGAACACCCCTTTATGTTAGCTCCTGACTAGTCGAAATGTTGGTGACCATCTGCCTCCCATAACAAAGTTATTTGGTGTTTTCCTCAAAGGTTTGGGTTCTGCTGACTGGAATCCTCGTATAGAAGTTGAGACCCATCTCGGCTCCAATACGTTCCTCTGAAGTATCTCCATCAAATGTCTGAAGAACATCTTCATGGGGTTCTTCACCAGCAGGATGGGTCTTGCCAGGTATAGTGAAAAGCCAATTTTGCCTGATTCTTCCAATCTTCTACATAAATTGGTCACATCCTTCATCCAAGTGGTTGAGCAGTGGGTTATTAGTTTTTTTCGACAAATTATGGGAGTTTTATGCTGGAAATAAGTGGATTTTGACCCTTCTCTGACCTTTGGGGTGGTAAAACTGTGATATTCATAGTGTTGTCAGACAGAAATACAAAAAATACAACCGAAAGTTCAAAGATCAGGCGGTAGATTTTGATGTAGTGTTGTTTGGCCTGAAACTATTTCTCCGACACCCCCCCCCCCACCTGAGGGGACGTGTTCTTTACGGAGACAATGGGACATTTCTGGAGGTGGCTAAGAACAAAAAGACCGAGTTGTTGAAATTCAATAGTCCAATCCTTATCTCTACCAACATCTGCCATAGTGGGTGAGCAGTCAGGCCTCCATAGTCATTAGATGGTCAGCTGGCCCTCCTGAAATCAGTGAGTGTAGCATCTACCACATCCACTGTGTGCGACCACCTTAAAGGAAATGAAAATACTTAAATATTACTTTATTATAAATATATTCCCAAATACCTTTCATTAGTTATAATGGCTCATTTTGTCTAGGGAGCAATCATTAGGAGAAACAAAATGGCCGCCACCCTGTTAGTACACACAGAACCTGTCCTAATCACACAGGAGGACAAGTTACTTCACAACACTGAGGTAAAGAGCTGCCTCATCCTCCTCTCTGCTCTGCTGGTCAGGGATTATCATCCTGAATACAGATGATAAGATCTTCAGCTGAATCTCTGTAGGAATGGAGTTCATGAGGAGATGTGACTAATGAGCAGCAGCTCTTGTCTGCAGTCTCCATTACCACAGTCTGTCCTGTCCGTCCTCTCTGTACTTCATGTCTCCTCATGAACTCTATTCCTACAGACATTCATCTGAAGGTAACAGACACTTGGTGATGACCACTAATGACAGCCATTACTGTATCCCTACCATGTAGCCTAGCACAATGGCCACCACCCCCCCCCCCCCCCCCGGATTACATTAGGTTGTCTTCTCCAGTCGAATGTTTTATGGTGGGGAATGGCCTTGCCGCCTGAATGATTTAAGAGCCTGTGTGCCGGGAAGAGCCAAGCGTCTTCACAAGGCCTCCTGGAACAATGGAGAGGTTAGTGCAGAAACCAGATCATTTAAAGGGGATGTCCACTGTGGACACAACCTGGAAATAGAGACGGATCCAAAGGACAACTGGCTATTTCTACGGAACACTTCGACCTAGAACCACTGAGCTACCCAGAACCAGGAGGCCCAGGATGAGCAGGGTCTAGTGCATGGATTTGTAGGAGGACATAATAAATGGAGACTATACAGGATAAGATAAATGCTTTCTGTAAAATAGAAATGAAGAATTGACGCAGCTCCCACAATCCACACTTTGCACTGGTGACGCCCCCTCCAGAGCTGCATTGTGCAGGGAGGATTTGCAGTGCATGGATTACACTGGTGGGAGGGTCTATTGTCACTACCATAGTACAGGGCTCATTCCATCTGCTGCAGAGACTGCGGGCTGCACTACAATGACAGGATCCGCACAGGAACAAAGGCAAAGCACAAACCCATAATACACCCCCGACCTCTGGAGCCAGCACCGGGGCATGGATGAAGCTGACTGACCTACAGGGTGTGCACGCAAGGTGAGGAGGGGGATGCTGCCAGATGATGGCCGTGCCTATAGCTATGCAGCATCTGACATAACACTACGTGGAGGTGATATGTATACAGTATAGAACTGGGTCTGGGGTGATATATATATACAGTATATAAGTGGGTCTGGGGGTGATATATATACAGTATATAAGTGGGTCTGGGGGTGATATATATAGTATATAACCAGGTCTGGGGTGATATATATATACAGTATATAAGTGGGTCTGGGGGTGATATATATACAGTATATAACCGGGTCTGGAGGTGATATATATAGAGTATATAAGTGGGTCTGGGGGTGATATATATATATACAGTATATAACCGGGTCTGGAGGTGATATATATAGAGTATATAAGTGGGTCTGGGGGTGATATATATACAGTATATAACCAGGTCTGGGGGTGATATATATATATATATACAGTATATAACCGGGTCTGGAGGTGATATATATACAGTATATAACCAGGTCTGGGGGTGATATATATACAGTATAGAACTGGGTCTGGGTGTGATATATATACAGTATATAAGTGGGTCTGGGGGTGATATATATACAGTATATAAGTGGGTCTGGGGGTGATATATATATAGTATATAACCAGGTCTGGGGGTGATATATATACAGTATATAACCGGGTCTGGGGGTGATATATATATATAGTATATAACTGGGTCAGGGGGTGATATATATATATACAGTATATAACCAGGTCTGGGGGTGATATATATATATAGTATATAACTGGGTCAGGGGGTGATATATATATATACAGTATATAACCAGGTCTGGGGGTGATATATATATATACAGTATATAACCAGGTCTGGGGGTGAGATATATATATATATATATAGTATATAACCAGGTCTGGGGGTGATATATATATATATATAGTATATAACCAGGTCAGGGGGTGATATATATATATATAGTATATAACTGGGTCAGGGGGTGATATATATATATACAGTATATAACCGGGTCTGGGGGTGATATATATATATAGTATATAACCAGGTCTGGGGGTGATATATATATATATAGTATATAACTGGGTCAGGGGGTGATATATATATATACAGTATATAACCGGGTCAGGGGGTGATATATATATATATAGTATATAACCAGGTCTGGGGGTGATATATATATATATATAGTATATAACCAGGTCTGGGGGTGATATATATATATATATAGTATATAACTGGGTCAGGGGGTGATATATATATATATATATATAGTATATAACCAGGTCTGGGGTGATATATATATATATATATAGTATATAACCAGGTCTGGGGTGATATATATATATAGTATATAACTGGGTCAGGGGGTGATATATATATATAGTATATAACCAGGTCTGGGGGTGATATATATACAGTATATAACCGGGTCTGGGGGTGATATATATATATATAGTATATAACCAGGTCTGGGGGTGATATATATACAGTATATACCCAGGTCTGGGGGTGATATATATACAGTATATACCCAGGTCTGGGGGTGATATATATACAGTATATACCCAGGTCTGGGGGTGATAATGAAATATACAGTATATAACTGGCTCAGGCGTTGATATATATATACACACAATATCTAACTAGGCCTGCATGTGACATGTATGTACAGTATATAATGGACTAAGGGGGTGATACGTATATACAGTTTACTAAAAAAAGGACAATATGAGGTGACTTGGCCTATTATATTATTACTGTGTTATCTATCGCCCTCCATACAGTCCATTACACATACACACAGTATAGAATATTATCTCCTCCACAGTTATCCTCCGCCGGTTTCTGGGATGTGATAAATACTTGCTCATGTATCTCACACCTTGAGTCTTGTCCCTGACCCTGCAGACATCTGCATTTCACTCCTGTGAAGTCGATGGTTTATCAGCACAATGATGTGAGGCGGCTGCTGGGATCAGCCAGAGGCCGGAGTCTGTGGAGAAAAGCATCGACCTCAGGGCTGTGGTGGAGGCTCCTGTGGTAGACATCACATATCTATAGGATTACTGCACCTGCCAGGACTGGGCCAAGGACTGGAGAGAATATGGAGTCCTGATGACCATCTCCAATAATATTCAGATCTATAACTGATCCCCCGCAAAATCCCTCTCCTCAGTCTGGATGTAAGAAGGAGGCCAGGTGACAAATGGGTATATAGGAGCAGAAAGGCTTCAGCACTATTACCTATATTATATACATCAGTGATATCACATTACGTCCTGACTAGGGTGGCCAGGCGTCCGGTTTTAGGCCGGACAGTCCAGTTTTTAGACTCCTGGTCCTCCATCCGGCGCAAGGCCAGGACGGACAGCCAGAAGTCCTCCTTTTTTGTAGTTAAGTCGGGACTCACATCGGGATGTCGCTTTAAATCTCCATAACAGGGGGAAGGACCTGACAGCACGTCTGGAGTGCTATATGGCGTGACGTCACAACGTCATCAGTGCTGCTGCATGAGAGCCGACACGCCGCCCGAGCCAACTGCAGCAGGTGGGAACTGAGAGTGCACATGCTACTGTGTGTAGGTCCTCCTCCTTGGGCTATGACTTTATCCTCAGCCCTGGAGCTCCCGATCCGACCCAGCGTGGCTCTGTAAGCCGTATACCGGGATGGGCTCCCAGGATACAGCGAAGTCACAGACAAGGAAGGAGACTCCAATTCAGATTGACAAAAACAAGATTTTACTAAGTATTTAACGTTTGTGGGAAGGAAATACCCCAAGCATATATACATACACTCAGCTGGAGGCTGAGGCACTTGTGTTACACAGCACGGTGCTCTATCAGTGTGCGCCCAGGCTTCTCCACAGTTTTGCCTATCTGCAGGTTATAGTAACCCAGCAGCTATACCTTTTAATACCCTAATCTCCACGAACAATTCCGTGAGTGTGGTTCAGGAGCGCCGGCGGTATAACACAAACGCTTACAAACTTAACCAATCAACACTAAACCTCAGAAAGAGTGTAACCAGTTGTTTGCCACAGTAAACCCCACTTCTGTAGCAAGGTAGCTTGTAGCCTGCAAACCACCTGACTAATCTTCAGGCTTTTACCCAGTAGCTACTGAATTGGCGCCAATAACATAATGCGGTGCGTGCACGGTTACCCACTGTGTCTGCACAGTGGGCCTCAGTTCTTTCACTGACCCAGGTCCATTGGGTACCTTAACTTTCAGAAGTATCTGGTAGAGGATCTCATCCAGCAACCACGCAGTCTCACTGACGCTTCCACTTGTCCTCTCAGCAGGGCTCCTGATGGTAGTTCTTCTAGTCTATAATATTGCAACAGTCTCTGTTTCAGATCTCCTTGCAGAGTCTTGCTCCCTTAGGGAATAGTCTCACTTGTGGATCACACTAGGAAACATAGACAGTAGCTCTTTCTCCTCTGCCTCTTTGCAGCACACTCTCAAGATGGCTGCCACACACTTCTTCAGTCTGAAGCTCCACCTCTGCCGAACAGGATCTCTTGGTCATTGCTCCAGGGAGCTATAGTCTTTCCTGTGGTAAACAGTCACATCTTGTGGCCAAAAATGAAATGTCAGTTTAATAACAACTATAATTACAGGAACAGGTGCATTCACAAAATGGAGGCTGTTTCACCACCTTACAGCTCCATCCTCTCCCCACTGGAAAATAAAATGTACCTGTATTTGCAGTAAGAGGGCCTGGACAGGTGTGATGGGTGATAGTGTACCAGCTCCCCCTGCCTTGTGCTGTACGAGCCGACTCACACAGAGGCCTGGGGAGCGGGGTCTGTTCAGTGCTTTATCCCCATGATGTGCTGCCCCCACAGGTGTGCTATCCGAAGGATAACACCAACTGTAACGTAAGGTAACCCTCGCCATAATGTATGAACTGCCCCCTCCCCCACATGGCACAAGAAGACCCTGAGTTCATTTCTGCCGGAGGTTCCTCATCCTTGTGTTTAAATGACAGTGCTGATGCTGCCAGCACTGTGCTCCCTCCGGCTCATGTCTTATTGTACGTGAAGTGTCAGCTCCAGAGCAAAGAATCACTCTGGCCCCAGCACAGCTCCATTTTCCTCCTTTTTTTTCTTTTGCCAGGCACTTACTCGGAGAGGGGCGTGGTTTAGCAGGTTTGGGGTGTGGTTTAGCAGGTCAGGGTGTGGCTTAGAAGGTTGGGGGTGTGACCTAGAATGTCCTCCTTTTTGGGATGAAGTAGGTGGCCACCCTAGTCCTGACGAGGGACTAAGGTCTGAACCACGAGGTTACAAGGGACCGGAGATTCACAGAACCTGAGAAAGACACAGATCAAAAAGTTATACATGTTCTCATATGGAGCATGCTGGTATAACCTGGGTATCTACTGTATATAATTATATATGTACAGCTGGTATAAGTTATACATCTTCTTGTATATAGTGATATGGAGCATGCTGGTATAACCTGGGTATCTCCTGTATATAATTATATATGTACATCTGGTATAAGTTATACATCTTCTGTATATAGTGATATGGAGCATGCTGGTATAACCTGGGTATCTACTGTATATAATTATATATGTACAGCTGGTATAAGTTATACATCTTCTGTATATAGTGATATGGAGCATGCTGGTATAACCTGGGTATCTCCTGTATATAATTATATATGTACAGCTGATATAAGTTATACATCTTCCTGTATATAGTGATATGGAGCATGCTGGTATAACCTGGGTATCTCCTGTATATAATTATATATGTACAGCTGGTATAAGTTATATATCTTCTATATATAGTGATATGGAGCATGCTGGTATAACCTGGGTATCTCCTGTATATAATTATATATGTACAGCTGGTATAAGTTATACATCTTCTGTATATAGTGATATGGAGCATGCTGGTATAACCTGGGTATCTCCTGTATATAATTATATATGTACAGCTGGTATAAGTTATACATCTTCTGTATATAGTGATATGGAGCATGCTGGTATAACCTGGGTATCTACTGTATATAATTATATATGTACAGCTGGTATAAGTTATATATCTTCTGTATATAGTGATATGGACCATGCTGGTATAACCTGGTATCTCCTGTATATAATTATATATGTACAGCTGGTATAAGTTATACATCTTCTGTATATAGTGATATGGAGCATGCTGGTATAACCTGGGTATCTCCTGTATATAATTATATATGTACAGCTGGTATAAGTTATACATCTTCTGTATATAGTAATATGGAGCATGCTGGTATAACCTGGGTATCTCCTGTATATAATATATATGTACAGCTGGTATAAGTTATACATCTTCTGTATATAGTGATATGGAGCATGCTGGTATAACCTGGGTATCTCCTGTATATAATTATATATGTACAGCTGGTATACGTTATACATCTTCTTGTATACAGTGATATGGAGCATGCTGGTATAACCTGGGTATCTCCTGTATATAATTATATATGTACAGCTGGTATAAGTTATACATCTTCTGTATATAATGATATGGAGCATGCTGGTATAACCTGGGTATCTCCTGTATATAATTATATATGTACAACTGGTATAAGTTATACATCTTCTTGTATATAGTGATATGGAGAATGCTGGTATAACCTGGGTATCTCCTGTATATAATTATACATGTACAGCTGGTATAAGTTATACATCTTCTCGTATATAGTGATATGGACCATGCTGGTATAACCTGGGTATCTCCTGTATATAGTTATATATGTACAGCTGGTATATGTTATACATCTTCTCGTATATAGTGATATGGAGCATGCTGGTATAACCTGGGTATCTCCTGTATATAATTATATATGTACAGCTGGTATAAGTTATACATCTTCTGTATATAGTGATATGGAGCATGCTGGTATAACCTGGGTATGTCCTGTATATAATTATATATGTACAGCTGGTATAAGTTATACATCTTCTCGTATATAGTGATATGGACCATGCTGGTATAACCTGGGTATCTCCTGTATATAGTTATATATGTACAGCTGGTATATGTTATATATCTTCTGTATATAATTATATATGTACAGCTGGTATAAGTTATACATCTTCTTGTATATAGTGATATGGAGCACGCTGGTATAACCTGGGTATCTCCTGTATATAATTATATATGTACAGCTGGTATAAGTTATACATCTTCTGTATATAGTGATATGGAGCATGCTGGTATAACCTGGGTATCTCCTGTATATAATTATATATGTACAGCTGGTATAAGTTATACATCTTCTGTATATAGTGATATGGAGCATGCTGGTATAACCTGGGTATCTCCTGTATATAATTATATATGTACAGCTGGTATAAGTTATACATCTTCTGTATATAGTGATATGGAGCATGCTGGTATAACCTGGGTATCTCCTATATATAATTATATATGTACAGCTGGTATAAGTTATACATCTTCTGTATATAGTGATATGGAGCATGCTGGTATAACCTGGGTATCTCCTGTATATAATTATATATGTACAGCTGGTATAAGTTATACATCTTCTGTATATAGTGATATGGAGCATGCTGGTATAACCTGGGTATCTCCTATATATAATTATATATGTACAGCTGGTATAAGTTATACATCTTCTGTATATAGTGATATGGAGCATGCTGGTATAACCTGGGTATCTCCTATATATAATTATATATGTACAGCTGGTATAAGTTATACATCTTATGTATATAGTGATATGGACCATGCTGGTATAACCTGGGTATCTCCTGTATATAATTATATATGTACAGCTGGTATAAGCTATACATCTTCTGTATATAGTGATATGGAGCATGCTGGTATAACCTGGGTATCTCCTGTATATAATTATATATGTACAGCTGGTATAAGTTATACATCTTCCTGTATATAGTGATATGGAGCATGCTGGTATAACCTGGGTATCTCCTGTATATAATTATATATGTACAGCTGGTATAAGTTATACATCTTCTTGTATATAGTGATATGGAGCATGCTGGTATAACCTGGGTATCTTCTGTATATAATTATATATGTACAGCTGGTATAAGTTATACATCTTCTGTATATAGTGATATGGAGCATGCTGGTATAACCTGGGTATCTCCTGTATATAATGATATATGTACAGCTGGTATAAGTTATTGATCTTCTGTATATAGTGATATGGAGCATGCTGGTATAACCTGGGTATCTCCTGTATATAATTATATATGTACAGCTGGTATAAGTTATACATCTTCTTGTATATAGTGATATGGAGCATGCTGGTATAACCTGGGTATCTCCTGTATATAATGATATATGTACAGCTGGTATAAGTTATTGATCTTCTGTATATAGTGATATGGAGCATGCTGGTATAACCTGGGTATCTCCTGTATATAATTATATATGTACAGCTGGTATAAGTTATACATCTTCTTGTATATAGTGATATGGACCATGCTGGTATAACCTGGGCATCTCCTGTATATAATTATATATGTACAGCTGGTATAAGTTATACATCTTCTTGTATATAGTGATATGGACCATACTGGTATAACCTGGGTATCTCCTGTATATAATTATATATGTACAGCTGGTATAAGTTATATATCTTCTGTATATAGTGATATGGAGCATGCTGGTATAACCCGGGTATCTCCTGTATATAATTATATATGTACAGCTGGTATAAGTTATACATCTTCTGTATATAGTGATATGGAGTATGCTGGTATAACCTGGGTATCTCCTGTATATAATTATATATGTACAGCTGGTATAAGTTATATATCTTCTGTATATAGTGATATGGACCATGCTGGTATAACCTGGGTATCTCCTGTATATAATTATATATGTACAGCTGGTATAAGTTATACATCTTCTGTATATAGTGATATGGAGCATGCTGGTATAACCTGGGTATCTCCTGTATATAATTATATATGTACAGCTGGTATAAGTCATACATCTTCTTGTATACAGTGATATGGAGGAGAGGACTGTGGCGGGTAGATGTACGGCTTGTGTTCTGGTACAGTAGAGGTCTTGTCCTAATTATCTCTCAGGGATTACAGAGCCAGCAATGTTATAATGGGACAGATGCTCCGTCTGCTTCCTCCTGTTCATTTATGGAGACACGTGGCTCTCCCGGCCTGCGCCGAGTGTTGTTTATCCTGTTCTGCCGTCACTGATTTCGTTAGAAGCTGCTGACAATAAAAACAACCTGGGACAGTTTTTTGTGTCTGATTTTATGGCACTGACACAAAATGGGTTGTCCGCGGACTCGTGGCACATTCTCCTCTCTTTTCTTTGGATATTCCCCAGTTTGATATGCTACTGGTCCTACTGATGAGATTTTTTTTATATTTGTATTTTATTTCACTTAGTTGTACAAAGTTCAAATGTATAATTGTGATAAAGTAGATACCTCACATGCCTGACTCTGAAAATTTGTGTAGTTGCAGTTGAACCCCTTCCACGTGTCCATTAAAAAATAATTTTCCCAATAGACGTCCAGTGTCTTTTATCGTGATCAAATCTGGATGTGCCTACAGGAAAATCTGTTACATGACATCACTTACATGCAGCGATCTCCTCCACAGTGTGGGGAGCAGTGATCGCTAATGCCATTGCTCATCCCCATACAGACTTGGTGTTTGCCGGCAGCAGATCGTGATAAGACAACACAATCTGTTATATATCCTTTGTTGGCAATGACAGAGGTCAGACGTTTTCTGTCTTCACAAGGTTGGCACACACTGTTGTGGTATGTCGGCCCATTCCTCCATGCAGATCTCCTCTAGAGCACTGATGTTTTGGGGCTGTCACTGGGCAACACAGACTTTCAACTCCCTCCAATGGTTTTCTATGGGGTTGAGATCTGGAGACTGGCTAGGCCACTCCAGGACCTTGAAATGCTTCTTACGAAGCCACTCCTTCGTTGTTCTGGCGGTGTGCTTGGGATCATTGTCATGCTGAAAGACCCAGCCACGTTTCATCTTCAATGCCCTTTCTGATGGAAGGAGGTTTGCACTCAAAATCTCATGATACATGGCCCCATTCATTCTTTCATGTACATGGATCAGTCGTCCTAGTCCCTTTGCAGAAAAACAGCCCCAAAGCATGAGGTTTCCACCCCCATGCTTCACCGTAGGTATGGTGTTCTCTGGATGCAGCTCAGCATTCACTCTCCTCCAAACACCACGAGTTGTGTTTCTACCAAACAGTTCTACTTTGTTTTCTTCTGACCATATGACAATACTCTTCTGGAACATCCAAATGCTCTCTAGCAAACTTCAGACGGGCCCGGATATGTACTGGCTTAAGCAGGGTGACACGTCTTGCACTGCAGGATCTGAGTCCCTGGTGGTGTAGTGTGTTACTGACGGTAGCCTTTGTTACGTTGGTCCCAGCTTTCTGCAGGTCATTCACTAGGTCCCCGTGTGGTTCTGGGATTTTTGCTCACAGTTTTTGTGATCATTTTGACCCCCCGGTGTGAGATCTTGCGTGGAGCCCCTGATGGAGGGAGATTATCAGTGGTCTTGTATGTCTTCCATTTTCTAATTTTTGCTCCCACAGTTGGTTTCTTCACACCAAGCTGCTTGCCTATTGCAGATTCAGTCTTCCCAGCCTGGTGCAGCTCTACAATGTTGTTTCTGGTGTCCTTCGACAGCTCTTTGATCTTCACCATAAAGGAGTTTGGAGTGTGACTGTTTGAGGTTGTGGACAGGTGTCTTTTATACTGATAACAAACAGGAGCCATTACTACAGGTGATGAGTGGAGGACAGAGGAGCCTCTTAAAGAAGAAGTTACAGGTCTGTGAGAGCCAGAAATCTTGCTTGTTTGTAGGTGACCAAATACTTATTTTCCACCATAATTTGCAAATAAATTCTTCAAAAATCAGACAATGTGATTTTCTGGATTTGTTTTCTCATTTTGTCTCTCATAGTTGAGGTCTACCTATGATGTCAATTACAGGCCGACCTCATCTTTTTAAGTGGGAGAACTTGCACAATAGGTGGCTGACTAAATAGTTTTTTTCCCACAGTATGATTCAATCAGCTCATTCACATCGGGTAATCGACGGCACCTTTGCGCTGTCATAATCACTAACAAGCATTCCCATGAACGCTTGTTTGCGATTATCTGGTGGATTCTCATCTTGTGTAAAGGGCCCCTAAGTCTCTTCTTCTCTGACGCTTCCACCACAGCCTGGTAACGGTGTGAACCACTTGTTTGAGGGTTTTTTTTTCTTCTGGTACACAACCAGATCTACATACTGTTCAATCACATGTAGTGTATGACATTTAAATCCACTTACATTGTCGCAGGCAGCAGACGGCAATCTGACACGTGTTGTCCTGTCCTCATCTCCAAGGGGATTACGAAAAGCCGTCCAGCAGTTTTGTGATGGATCAGCTGCTACATCCTGATCATTAGCAGAGTAATTAACACTGCTCTTGAATGAACTCCTCACGATAGGGCAGGTTGTCTCATTTTTATGAAGGTTCATTGCCGGACTAGAAATCTTCATTTGTCGGCACAGATCCCCCCATGCTGATGGTTGACAAGAATGACGGTCAAAGATGACAACTGCCAAGGTTTAATGGGTCATCAAAAGTGGAAATGTGTAAGGGACAATGGTTGTAGAATCACTGTGCTAACTGGTTTGGCTTAGGGCTATCCGTAGGGGTGTAATCCTGGTGATCACTGAATTTACCTTTTTACGCCTGGACTTTGCTGCGAACGAGCATCAGGCCTCTACCTCTTGGAAAAGTCTCTATATAGTTGGCAGTTGTCCCACAGGGGTCAGAAACAACAGTGCAAAGCACTGAGGTATCAGGCAATACTCAATAGGCCGTGGTCAGGAAGAGGACATGCGTATCCGTAAAACTATCCAGGGTCAGGACAAGCAGCAGAGAATCAATAGGACGAACATCAGAAGTCAGGGCAAGCAGTGGAGGATCAGAATTGATAAATGGGCAGAGATGGGTATATGGGCAAATGGAAAAGCACGCCTTTACTAGTAAATTAGCAACCTAGGAACCTAAAGCTCAGGTAGCCTCCCCTACGGAAAGGTGCCTTAAATACCCTAAGGCGACTGGCTAGGCAATTGAGCACTGGCCCTTTAACCCCCTAACTGTTTTGCCAGAGTGGAGCTCCAGCAGTGGGAAAAGTAGCTACCTGGAGGGGGAGGGCTGCTTTAGATGCTGCTACCTCCTGAATGGTAGCAGCTAGAAACATGCAACTGGTCTTGTTTGAAAGCAGACATTCCAAGATTTCAGACAATACCAAAATGACAACAATATGTTTAGGACAGAGAAATATATCACTGATAGAAATCGGGATGCTGTGAATGCAGCTGAAAGTGAAAGTAAAAACAGGTTTTACTTGCGATTATTCCCGACTTGATTTCTAACAGTGATTTCCCCTCTGTTGCTTGGTGTTGCATGAAAGCCTGGACTGTCAGCTTTCCGACAAGACAGTTGCATGTTTCTAGTTGCTAACATTCAGGAGATATCACCATCTAAAGCAGCCCTCCCCCTCCAGCCATTTTTCACACTGCCAGAGCTGGACTCCGGCAAAACAGTTAGGTGGTTAAGAGTCAGGAGATACAAATTGCCCTAAGAGAAACAGGAAGAGGCCTTTGCAGCATGATGGGACACTAGACTAAGGAGGTCGTCCATCAGGATAGGTGATAGGAGGACAGCAGCAGCACCAAGTGCCTCTATGACACAATGGTTGATGATGATGCCTGAGGATATTTGATGGATGACAAAGTATGAGAACCGGTGGTGATGGATATTGATAGAGATGAAAACCATAAACGACCGTTTGGTGACTAACCAAAATTGTCTCTTAATTGCAGATATTCACGATTCTAATGAAAGTGAAACCTTTTTGGTGACTAAATTACTTCACAAAGAAAATAATTATGAGTGTCTCATCACTACTGTCCCGAGGAGCAGTGGATATTCTCGAGGAGCTCCAGATGTTGACGGCGAAGACGATGGAGAAAGTAGAAATCACAAAACAATATGAGGTCATCAGGGAGCTTGGGAAGGGGACATATGGAAGAGTCGATCTGGTGATCCATAAAGCAAGAGGTGAGATCTAACTTACAGAAATTGAAAAGTACAGGGTGGTCCGTTGTATATGGATACACCTAAATAAAATGGGAATGGTTGGTGATATTAACTTCCTGTTTGTGGCACATTAGTATATGGGAAGGGGAAAACTTTTCAAGATGGGTGGTGACCAGTGTCTCTAGTATTATGCTGAAAATAAGCTGTGATCCTGACTGACCCAAGAGGGAATGTGGATGAGAATTACATGTCAGGAGAAAAACCAATGTGGTTAATGTGGATGGAAATATATGTCTTTAACTTTAAGCGTGGCCAGGTGTGTAGCTAAAGGCTCATGGGCCCAGGTGCCAGAGTTCAGTTTGGGCCCCCTTCCCTCGGTGACAACTTCTCAACCTAACCCGTTCCCTCCATCCCTACTTTCCAAGACATACTTGGAAAATATTATATACATCATTACAAACATATAGAATACAGTGCCACATACCTCTTACATCCAGTGACTTCTCCTCTGATGTAGACATTCTCTTTCCTCATCTTCTCCATTCAGACCAGACCGCCATGATGACTTCTTTCAGCTTTGTCTCATCTCTGCAAAGTTTGACAGACGTCATAGTTTCCTCCTTTTCCATCCTCCTCCCATCTTCTCAACACCAGATCCTGCCACCCCAATACTGTGTCCGCTGTGCTACCCAAATACTATACTGCAGAAACAGTCCCCCTGAAAATACTAGCACCACACAGATAGAGCCCCTTCTATAATTATTAACACACAGTGCCCTAAAAAATAACTGCGCCCTGCAAATAGTGTCCCTGACACTAATAGTGTAAACATAATATCCCCCACAATAATTGTGCTAAGCTGCTACTGTGCCAGGGTGCCCCCACAGTAATTGTGCTCCCCAAAATCCCACCAGTAGTAATAATTCTCTGTCACAGTGTATTTTGTGTTAACGGTGCCCCCAATAGTAATAATGACCCCTTGTGCCCATAACAGTAATCATGTTCCCCATAGTCCGCTAGAAATAATTCTCTTTGTGCTAGTAGAATGTGTGCTAGTAAAAAAATGTCCCCTGATATGTGCCAGTACAAAAACTACCCCCTTATAATGTTCACCAATACAATAAATACCCTCTTACCTTTTAGATCAGACCCCATATCAGACCTCAAAACAGACCACCATAGCAGACTTCAGATCAGACGACCATATCAGATCCTCAGAATAGGCCCTCATATCAGACCCCTATATAAAACCTCAGATGAGACCAGCATCAGACCTCCATGTTAGACCCCCCATATCAGACCTTAGATCAGACCCCCTTTAGACCTCCATGTCAGTCCCCATAGCAGAGCCCCTTTAAACTTCCATGTGAGACCTCAGATCAGACCTCCTTTAGATCTCCACATCAGACCCTCATTTCAGACCTCAGATGAGGGCCCCTTTAGACCACCATGCCAGACCCCCATATCAGACATCCATGTGAGACTCCCCATATCAGACGTCAGATCAGACCCCCTTTAGACGTCCATGCCACTTTCATATCAGACCTCAGATCAGACCTCCTTTAGATCTCCACATCAGACCCTCATTTCAGACCTCAGATGAGGGCCCCTTTAGACCACCATGCCAGACCCCCATATCAGACATCCATGTGAGACTCCCCATATCAGACGTCAGATCAGACCCCCTTTAGATCTCCACGTCAGACTCTCATTTCAGACCTCAGATCAGACCCCCTTTAGATCTCCATATCAGACCCCATTTCAGACCTCAGACCAGACCCCCTGTAGACCTCCATCAGACCCTAAATAAGTAAATTCACTTTCCTGCTCTGCCGCCACTGTCCCGGTCCGGTGCTCTCGCCTGCAATCACTGCTCCCTGGTCTTCTTTGGGCCTGCCTTGCACTTTACCTGACTGCGTTCAACATCAGTTCATAGTGTACGCACTACGTCCTGACATTATACACAGTCAGAACAATGCGGCATGAACCTGGAGACCCAGAAAAGATCAGGGAGGGGGGAGTACAGCGCTCGCAGCACTTCACTCCCCATGCCTCCTGAATACTAGTAATTGGTGGTGCGCCACTGGCAAGGGTGGCCCCCTTGGTTTAAGAGCCCGTTCGCAATTGCGACCGCTGTGACCCCTATAGCTTGTGGAGGGGCAGCCATATGTTATTACTATTATTTGACAGTTTCAGACAAACTTTTTTGTCACTTTAGGTATAAAGATGGCCCTAAAATTTTTGAGGAAGAAAACAACAAAACAGAAGAGTTTCCTGCAGGAATACTGTATTTCACGCTACCTGTCGGCCTGTCCCTATATTATTGGCATGTACGACATTGCATTCGAGACAGATGAATACTACGTGTTTGCACAAGAATACGCCGTGGCTGGGGACCTCTTTGATATCATCCCTCCTCAGGTACGTATGGAAAACTACATGTTCACCTAAGGGCTTACAAGAACGTGAAATCTTTGAAGCCTATTTTCTGTAAGCATAAAAATTGTGCCACATCAACAAAATTTGCAGACCGTATTGTGAGCTGAAAGAAATGTATTTTCTGTCCATCATTCTTTTCCTTACTCTGTATATTTTTGTCCAATTCCAGGTTGGTCTCTCCGAGCATACAACCAAACGTTGCATCTACCAAGTAGCATTAGCCCTGGATTATCTCCACCACCGAAAGCTCGTCCACCGCGATATCAAACCGGAAAATATTCTCATTTTTGACAAAGAATGCCGAAAAATTAAACTCTCGGATTTTGGCATGACCAGGATTGCCGGCACCACGGAAAAACGCGTTAGTGGAACCATCCCTTACACTGCTCCCGAACTGTGCGAAACATCGAAACACAGTGGATTCTTGGTGGAATATAGTATCGACGTCTGGGCCTTTGGGGTCCTTCTGTTCTGCATGATGACTGGGAATTTCCCTTGGGAAAAAGCGTTACATTCAGACTCATTTTACTACGAATTTTACCAGTGGCAAAAATACAAGAATGCCAACGTGCCATCGCAGTGGCGGAGGTTCACCTCTCATGCCCTTAAAATGTTTAGCAAATTGCTTTCCATCGAGCCGGAGAAAAGATGCTCCATTAAGGATATCCTCTGGTATTTTGGCAAGACTTGGCTGGTCACTAAGGAAGAATCTCATCCTTCAGAGGCAAAAACCAACGGCGAAGTCTTTGTACACATTAAGACGCAAGCTCTTCCTTACATCAACGGCAACGCTCTAGATAGCAATAAAAGCGACACCAGCCCCAGTTTATCCTTCTCCTCATGCAGCAGCTACGAGGACGTCCCGAAAGAGAGCAACGCGAATACCATCTTAGTGTCTGCGCCCATCGAGATATGCGTATGAGAGGTTTTCTTCACCGTGTACTATATACAGACGGAGCAGTTTTCTTCTGGACTAATGGCATGAGCTAGCAGATGTCACCTGGTCGCGTCGTCCACATACATGTTACATATGGTCCAATTTAATAGCCTGAGAAGACAATCGAGCTGTGTAGATGAGAGCATGCCCAACAATCAGAAATCCTCGATGGCCAACTGCTGGTGATGTCCAGGCCTTCGCCCATCTGTGGCCATGTATATGTCACGACGAATCGCATCTCAAACTATGAATTCACAAAATGATAACTTAAAATGTTGTGTATTTTATTTATTATAAATTATCATCTAAATTATTATTATTAGTCGTTATAATTCGCTTTCATTACGTTATTTTATCCTAGAAGTTTTCCAGCTTCTGTTACCTACAGAAGGGCTGAAATAAACAATATGCCCACAATCACCCAGTAAATCCATTACCAACCCGGCGCCCATATTTCCGTGGTCTACCACGTTTCTTTATTAATACTGCTACATCGATGATACATTGACTGCAGCGTACTGGCAGCACCTACGAGAGTCAGTATAGAGTGTCTTCTCTACAGCAATGTAAGCCACGCGTCTTCTCATTCTAGGTTCCAAAGAGTCCAAAAAAACCTGTTCTGCCTGTGAGGTGTAACACCGCAGAGCATTACAGGTACTCCTCCATGAGCCAAGAATATTACTGTTATGTACGGTCATCGTCATGGTAACCATCATATCATCCTTGTGCTGACCACTCATGTGTATACGAGAAACACATCACCATATTACAACTTTTATTTCTTTCACGTAGTGGTTATTCCGTATTACTTTACCTTGCTTCACTTTATGTTTTTTTTTAGTAAGTGGTTAATTTTTTGGAAATTAAAAAAGGCAATACAGTGTGAATGAGACACCATTTTCAGCTTTTTTTTCTATATTGAGTGAGCTTAAAAAACAAAACATTCAACTGTGTATTATAAACAGCTACTGCAAAAAGTATAGAGCAAAAAAATAACTGAAAGTCACAAAAGTCCTACGTAAAAAATAAAATAAAATAATTATACCTAAAACTAACAGTTTTTCATGATTCTTTGATGGCACAAAAAAGGTTTAATACAGTGTGGGCTGAGCATGCATGTGGAGCCTGCCTTCCCTGAATGTAACGGAGGCTAGCATGGTACCAGCGGAGGTAGTATTTAGTGTAAGTTCCTGTCCTAAGAGATCTTGTCGTCGGCGGACAGGCACAAATAATTTTGTACAAAATGTATTTGCCAAGAATCTCACATTTAGGCCTCATTCACACGACCGCTGTTTGGGTCCAAATTTTTGCGGCTTATACGAGGACCAATTCACTTCAATGGGTCCGCAGAAGATGCGGACAGCACCTTTTACAGTCTGCAAAAATGTTTAGTAGCAATTCCACAAGAATCCACAGAGAAACAAAAAGCGTCAATTCTGCACAAAATGATGCAGGATTTGGCGCATATTTGCCTGTCGATTTCACCCTCGGAAAACAGGCGGGTATCAAAAGTTTATAAAATCCTGCAGTCACTTCTCCTGGCACTCCCATGGGAATGCAGAGAAACAAATCCACGTCACAGAGTAACAAACAGCGAATCGAAAAATCCACAGCACCGCCATTTTCTCTAGAGATCTGAACACTCGCAAATCTGGACAGAAAATACTCTGTCATGTCTGAACAAGGCGCTGAATTCCCACAAAATTTTTTATTCTCTGACCTGTTAGAAAGGTGCATGATATAATCTATAGTGAATGTAATCTTCTTATCAGAGAATGTATTTGTGAGTTATCCCCTCTCTTCTAATTGTAGCTGTGTCATGTGACCAACTCCCTGACCTCCAACTGACCCCGGACAGGAAGCCAGTCACTGCTCTATTCATTCCTATGAGACTCAGAGTGAGGCTCCCATAGGAATACATAGAGAATAGAGGGAATAGACTTCCTGTCCACACATAAGATGCTGTGTTATCTGGTGAGTCTGATTGCTGGTCACATGACACAGATGAGAAACATCAGGGAGATATAACTCACAAATACAGCCACTGGTAAGAAAATTGCATTCACTACAGATTACATCATGTACATTTCTAGCAGGAAATGGAATAACATTTCTTGCGGGAGTTCTTTAAATTGTTAGTTTTTTTTTTGGGGGGGTACACATTCTGGATTATGTTTGGGTACAAATGCTTTTTGGGGGTTGGGGGCGACTCTGGTGAATACATCATTTCCAAATGCACATACAGATGAGTCCACTCGATCAGTTATTGTGGTGAACTGTGCAGATGCCGACGACTTCCCCGGTGACCACAGCTCATCGTTAGGGATCTGTAGGAGGCCTCCTTCACACAATGGACAACCCCTCCAATATTGAAGGGGTTGTCAGTGGTTCATTCCTGTACTGTACATGTTGCTGTACCTCTCTCCATAATCTCAATCTCCTATTCAAACACTGTTCTTCTACGCCCTACTGTTCCCGACCCAAACTCCCAGGTTGTGGGCGTTTCAGAGCTGCAGCAGCAACACATCCCATAGTGCCGTGCAACGTGCTTCCAGCTCATTCCCGGTAAACGCCGGCTACACCTCTTCCCTTTGCAGCAAACCCCGTGCTCCACACCTTCCATCTGCCATTGCTTCCTCCGAGGACCACTCCTCCGATCTCCAGGAAGCTATGGTGCATGCGCTGGCTGGTCGATTAGTCGTCAAGTCAATTCGGCATGTCAGATCACATGGGACTGAGGTTGGGACTATTCGGCCAGGGGTTGGATGGTTTAGTGAGGTCCTCGGATCAGCCCTGCCAGGGTCACATGGGACTGAGGTCAGGACTATTCGGCCAGGGGTTGGATGGTTTAGTGAGGTCCTCGGATCGGCCCTGCCAGGGTCACATGGGACTGAGGTTAGGACTATTCGGCCAGGGGTTCTCTCGCAGTGCATGATGGGAGGCCTGGTCGAGAAGTCAGTGTAAATGCTGCGTGCATGAAAGAGCATGTGATGAGTCCCCTGATCTCTGTATTAGGAAGTTAGAGGGTCCGGCAATGGAGGCGCAATGATGGGCAGAAGCATAGTCCCGGACACCCCCTTAACCCCTTCGCGACCAGCGCCGTACATGTACGGCGCTGGGGCGATGCGGGCACATGGCGCCCGCTCGCGGGTGCGGCGGGCGTCATGGCCGGCAAGTCTCTGCTGTTTCTAACAGCAGAGACTTGCCGCTACCTACTCCATCGGCGGCGTCTTCCGGGGTGACTAGATGCCGTGATCACACGTGATCACGGCATCTAGTTGCGTCTAAATCCGGAAGCGTTCGCTTCCGGGTGGTGTACAGACACCCCGTGTGGCCAATCGGGGTGTCTGTACACCATATGAAAACTGTAATCCTCGCTGGTGAGGATTACAGTTTTCAAACTGCAATTCTTATTCTGGCCACTAGATGGCAGGCCAGGATAAGAAATGAGCAATTCATGGTTTTCTGAGTCTATAAAACCCAGAATTGCTCATAAAGAAAAAAAAAAAAGCCACAATATATAAGCCCATATTTGAGCTTTCTAATAGTACAAAAAAATTTAAAAAAAATGTTAAAAAATATATAAAAATAAAAAAGATGTAAAAGTTCAAATCACCCCCCTTTCCGTATAAGTAAAAAATAAATACCTAAATAACAATAAATATAGACATCATGGGTATCACCGTGACCGAAAACGCCCGTACTTTTAAAATATAAAAAAAAAAATTCCAATACGGCGAATTGTGTGGCGGAAAAAAGCGTCCAAATGGCGATTTGCCGTTTTTTGTCGCTTTTTTTTTCTAAAAAAAATTAAATAAAAAGTGATCAAAAAGTCATACACACCCCAGAATGGTATCAATAAAAACTTCAGATCGTCCCGCAAAAAATGAGCCCCCATACAGCTCTGTACACATAAATACCAAAAAGTTATAGGGGTCAAGATTTGACAAGGAAAAAAAAAAAAAAAAAAGGGGCAACTTTCTAATTAGTTTATCACTATGAAAACGCAGGAAAAACTATACATATTAGGTATTGCCGGATTCGTACTGACCAGTAGAATGAAAGTAACGGATCAGTTTTAATGCACATCGAACGCTGTAAATAAGAAACCCGTAGAACTGTAGCGGAATAGCGTTTTCTTTGCAATTTCACCCGGTTTGGAATTTTTTTCCCGCTTACCACTGCACCGTATGCAATATTAAATGGTGGCGTTGGAAAGTACAACTTGTCCCGCAAAAAACAAGCCCTCATACAGCTATGTGAACAGAAAAATAAAAGAGTTATGGCTGTTTGAAGGCAGGGAGCGCAAAACGAAAATGCAGAACCGAAAAAAGCTCCGGTCGCGAAGGGGTTAATGATAAAAAAAAGTTGTCAAATCATGAGAAGTAAAAAATGGTCCAGCGCCCAATGGCACGACATACCGATAATCCAGCATTTTTTAGTTGTGATTCCTTGCGGTGAAGGCGGCACTAGTGCGATCTTTGGGGGTGCCGCATGTCACCGTCCACTGTCGTCAGGGAGACAAATCTCCATCGATACCTTCTGATCGCAGACCTTCTCACAGAACTTCTATTACTTTTAGGCTCCATTCACACGTCCGTAGAATGTGTCCGCATCCGTTCTGCTGGTGCGGACCCATTCATTTGAGGACCCTTCAAAATTGCGGAACGGGTGCGGACCCATTCATCTGCAATCACACACGGAAGTGTGAATGGAGCCTTAGCATCAGTTTTTACCTCATGTTCTTTGCCTGCAGTCTGTAACACGGACACTAGGGGCGCACATCGCTCTCCAGATCCCCTCTTCACTAGAAACACTAGATGGCGCTCGACTACAAGAAATACTATTGTAAACATCAACTGAGGATTTCTAAGACAGTCCCTGCCTCAGAGAGTCAATGGCCGCCACAGAGTTACCGGCACCACTGGCGCAACACACTGCAAGTCGTCCCGCATTTCATAGTGCGCCTTAAGCCCCACCCCCTTCACTTCCCGCCAAGCGGTTGACCAATCAGATAGCACAGACGGTTTCCATTTCTCTCCCGCTTCTCCTCACCAGGCTAAGCTCCTGCACGCATGCGCAGTGGAGCGCGGCTCTCCTGACTGAATGTCGCCTGAAGCTTCAGGTTGGCCACTGAGGTGACACAATATGGCGCAGGGAAACTGACAGAGACTGGAGGAACTCTTATGAGTTAGAATTAGGTTGTACCTATAGGGTTAGTTTTTTTAACATGCATAGTTCCGTCACAATTTCACCAAAATGGTGTCAGAAATTTCACACAGTTTTGGCACGTTGGGTGTAATTCACACACATATCTATATATATAAATATTTTTTTTAATTACTTGCTGAAAATGAAGAAAATTTGCAAATCCTGTATGATAATACCATGTCTGCTATTTTTGTTTAACCCCTTGAGTACCGGAGGTTTTTTTGTTTCTTTTTTTTTAGGTTTTCATTTTTCATCCCTGTCTTTCGGAGCCATAACTTTTTTATTTTGCTGTTTACATAGCCGTATGCGTGACAAGTTATACTTTCTAATGGCACCATTTAATATTGCATACGAAGTAGTGGGGAGCTGGAAAAAAATTACAAATGGGGTGAAATTGGGGGAAAAAAATGCAATTCTGACACAGTTTTATGGGTTTCATCTTCATAGCGTTCCCTATGTGGTACAACTGACCTGTGACTGTCATTCTCTGGGTCAGTACAAATACAACAGTACCATATATATATATATATATATATATATATATATATAGTCTTTGTTGTGTTTTAATACTGACAAGTGAACAGAGCTTAGCCCCGCCCAGGCCAGTGATACTGGTCGTGACGTCACTGGGCCTGCGGTAAACACAGAGAAGGCCGCGGCGCTCCCCTTTAATACTTCAGGCATTTTGAGATGCGGAGATGTCCATGATCATTATTTTTTATATATGTTTTTATTTTAATTCTGAAGACGACGGTCGACCAGTTGTGGACTAGTCGCTTAGGGCTTGCTCTGCAAGTTGGCAGGGACAGCAGGTTGGGTGCAAGTTAGGGCTCACCGTGTCAGTGTGTTTTTCCTGTCTACTGTGCTGACATGCTGTAGTCATGTTGACCTAAAGGGTTAAATGCCTGCAATCCGCATCATTGCCGGTCACAGACATTATCTCCTGGCCTCTGCTGTTTGAAACAGCTGAGACCAGCTGGCTCACAAGCGGGCACCATATTTACAATCCCTCTTTCCACCGTACATATACGGCATTGGGATTTAATGAGTTGACTGGGTTGTCCTGGGCTATATGCACATAACCGTATCCAGTCCGCAGATCCGCAAAATACGGATACCGGCAGCGTGCATTCCGCAAATTTTCTCACACCATCTGTAGAAATGCCTGTTCTTGACTGCAAAACAGACAGGATTTTTTTACAGACCCATAGAAATGAATGGTCAGCGTGCAATCCGCAATCAATTCAGACGCGGGCCAAAACTACGGTCAGGTGCCTGAAGCCTAGCTAAGCTTTCAGTGATGCCTACAGCTTACCTCGGCTATTCCACAAGAAACACGTCATTGCTGAGGCCACTGCTTGGCTGCAGTGGAGCAAGTGACCATGTCCGGCCGGAAATGAACAAGCCACAGACTGGATGATGGATGCAGCACTCAGGATGGGAGCAGGAAAGTATTAATCTTGTACTTTGGAGCAGTATTATAGTAGTTATATTCTTGTACATAGGAGGCAGTATTATAGTAGTTATATTCTTGTACATAGGAGCAGTATTATAGTAGTTATATTCTAGTACATAGGAGCAGTATTATAGTAATTATATTCTTGTACATAGGAGCAGTATTATAGTAGTCATATTCTTGTACATAGGAGCAGTATTATAGTAGTTATATTCTTGTACATAGGATCAGTATTATAGTAGTTATATTCTTGTACATAGGGGCAGTATTATAGTAGTTATTCTTGTACATAGGAGGCAGTATTATAGTAGTTATATTCTTGTACATAGGAGGCAGTATTATAGTAGTTATATTCTGTACATAGGAGCAGTATTATAGTAGTTATATTCTTGTACATAGGAAGCAGTATTATAGTAGTTATATTCTTGTACATAGGAGCAGTATTATAGTAGTTATATTCTTGTACATAGGAGCAGTATTATAGTAGTTATATTTCTTGTACATAGGAGCAGTATTATAGTAGTTATATTCTTGTACATAGGAGCAGTATTATAGTAGTTATATTCTTGTACATAGGAGCAGTATTATAGTAGTTATATTCTTGTACATAGGAGCAGTATTATAGTAGTTATATTCTTGTACATAGGAGCAGTATTATAGTAGTTATATTCTTGTACATAGGAGCAGTATTATAGTAGTTATATTCTTATACATAGGAGGCAGTATTATAGTAGTTATATTCTTGTACATAGGAGCAGTATTATAGTAGTTATATTCTTGTACATAGGAGCAGTATTATAGTAGTTATATTCTTGTACATAGGAGCAGTATTATAGTAGTTATATTCTTGTACATAGGAGCAGTATTATAGTAGTTATATTCTTGTACATAGGAGTAGTATAATAGTAGTTATATTCTGACTGGTTAATGTAGTATTCTTAATAGGAGGCAGTATTATAGTAGCTATATTCTTGTACATAGGAGCAGTATTATAGTAGTTATATTCTTGTATATAGGAGCAGTATTATAGTAGTTATATTCATGTACATAGGAGCAGTATTATAGTAGTTATATTCATGTACATAGGAGGCAGTATTATAGTAGTTATATTCTTGTACATAGGAGGCAGTATTATAGTAGTTATATTCTTGTACATAGGAGCAGTATTATAGTAGTTATATTCTTGTACATAGGAGCAGTATTATAGTAGTTATATTCTTGTACATAGGAGCAGTATTATAGTAGTTATATTCTTGTACATAGGAGCAGTATTATAGTAGTTATATTCTTGTACATAGGAGGTAGTATTATAGTAGTTATATTCATGTACATAGGAGCAGTATTATAGTAGTTATATTCTTGTACATAGGAGGCAGTATTATAGTAGTTATATTCTTGTACATAGGAGCAGTATTATAGTAGTTATATTCTTGTACATAGGAGCAGTATTATAGTAGTTATATTCTTGTACATAGGAGCAGTATGGATTTGGTATGAGTCTGTACAGTATACTGTAGAATACAGATTGTAGATAAACATCTTTGATATGTTGAGCTGGACAGGTAGAGGGAAAGCTATAAATTACAGCTCTGACTATAGGCCGCACTGGAGTATCTCAGGAGTCCTGAGCTGGGTTTGTATTTCCAGGCCTTTCCATATCTCTGTGCTCAGCTTTGTGGTTGATAAATGCTCAATGTCCTTTCTGCCAGAAGTGATGCTTTCCAGAGACCAGCGCTATAGAAAACTTGCTGTAAATTCATCTCCTTCCTTGCGTTTCGTGCCAAAATAACCACATTTGCTATAAGGCAGGTTAAACTAGTGAAAATATATTATTGAGACTTTAAACTCATAGAAAGAAGGAATGTGCAAAGTCAACTTATTTCCATGATGAAAGTTAAGAAAGTATGTAAGGGAGATGTTGGTAGATGAGATGAGTGCCGCAGATAGAGACGGCTCTGTTACTCGCATGTTGTGGTTTCTGAGTTACAGATAGACCATGTAGACATGCTAGAAGGTGACATTGGGGACGGTCCATGAGGTGAAGTGATGTTGTCCCATTTGTACTAAATGGTCCCGTCCGTGTGGACAGCGACCAATCACCGAGCTCCCAGCCCGCCAAATTTGCATTAACATCAGATGATTGACGGGTTCCCAAGAGGGAGATTTCCGAATCTGCCTGGACGGCGTCTGCCCCCATTAGCCGGCACTAGATACTTTACATTTTTGTACTAGAATTATGACTTCAGGCAATGGAGAGGGGTGAATCATTGCTTTAAAATCTCAAAATAATTAAAAAGCTTGGCAAATGATATAATACAAGCCCGAGCTCGACAGTCCGTCTGAACGGCCCAGCAAGAATCGAATCAGCTTAGTCAGTGAAGATGGTGCCATGTTACATGTGATAGGACACTTGTCACGGGGAGCCCCATCCTTGCTGTGCCGCCGGTCTCCTGTGTCTAGCTCCAGCCATGGAGATCGGGGGGCGAGGATTACTCGATGGCGTACGCTTCCCGGAATACGCCCGCCCCCTACTTGTGTACAGGGAGCGAGGCGAACCCGGCAGCGTACGCTTCCCAGTGTAGATTCGCTTCCTACTGGCGTAAAGAAGGCGTACGCTTCATGGCGCGGCCGGCAGGTGCTCGCCCCTTAGTGACGTTCTGGCAGGGCAGGTGAGCGCGGGCGAGGATAGGCCAGTGCTCACCTGTGGAGAGTCAGTACAGGGGTCATGTGACCCTGGCCATGTCACATGACCCACCTGTGGGCCTATTTAAAGGGGTATTCCCATCTTGGATGATGGGGGCATATCGCTAGGATATGCCCCCATTGTCTTATAGGGACCCGCACCTATATCGCGAACGAAGCGGGGGAGCTCTGAGCCTGGAGGACCCCAGGTTTTCCGAGGTCCGAACACCACCAGGCGCAGCTCCCCGCTTCGCACATAGAAATGAATGGGAGCGCACCAGCTCCCATTCATTCTATGTAGCCGACAGAGACCCGCACCTATAAGACAATGGGGCATATCTTAGCGATATGCCCCATTGCGCAAGATGGGAATACCCCTTTAACAAGCAGCCTGCTGGCCACAGGTTGCCTGTGATTGGTCTTCTTACCATTACCTGCGATTGATTACTGTTGCGACTAGTGTGTTTTGACTTCGGCTTGTGAACTTGACTTTGTCCTTGTCTCATCCTCTTGTACTTCTTTACCTCTCGGCTTCTGACCTCGGCTCATGTTTTTTACTTTACTCCTGTTTGTTCCCCTGGTTTTGACATGACTTCCTGGATTGACCTCGGTCTGGTGATTATTCTTATATGAGTTATATATTGTGAGTTCTGTCTTTTGTGTCTCTTGTTTTCTCCCGTTGTTCCCCTCCCTGTATGCCCCAGCACGACCTAGGCTAGGGACTGCCGTCCAGTTGTACGCCGTGGCCTAGGATGGGCCATGCAAGTAGGCAGGGTCAGTGATGGGGTTGAGCTCAGGGCTGCACTTATCTCTGAACATGACAACACTGGAGGGAGGCCGTCGTCTATTCATCACTCTATTCTTTTAGAACTGATGTGCCATCAGAAAAAGACCCTCTTAAAGCAAGTTTTTATGTTGCACATATCTTTTTAGAATTTTTTATTTTCTTTTAATTTTCCTTGTCGCTGCCTACAAGAGTGAGTCCAAAATGACCCGCACTCTGGCTGTAGAATTTATTTTAATCAACTTTCAGAAATTACAAATAGATCATTTTTCGACATAATCCCCTCCTCCAGGTCACTGCTCTGAGGGTTGGAACGTGTCATGTCAGTTCATTTGTGACTGCGGTGCGAGAAACAATGGCTGCCCCCACATGTTTTGCACGAAGGAAGCACAGCACGTAGTGATGTGGTTTTTGTGGTCTGAGGGTGTGCCTGGTGCTGATATTTATCAAACCCTCTGGGCACGGTATGGAGAAAGTATTTTGTCGCAAAGAAGTGTGTATGAACAGATAGAGATGGTAAAGGAAGTGTCAGCCGTGAAGAAGGAGTCGTCCAGGCCTTTTGACAACATTGAACGTGCATGTGAACTGATTCTGCTGGATAGACGATTGACAGCGGATCTTGTGACAAGTCATTTGCGAATCATCAGAAGATTCAGGTCTGATGAAGAGGTGAAGACAGCGGTGCATTCATGGCTCGTAGCTCAGCCTAAAACATTTTTAATGAGGAAATACGAAAACTGGTTGACAGATTGACAAAGTGTATTGAAAAGCAAGGAGATTATGTTGAAAATTTATATATTTGTCTTTCCTGAAAGTTGATTAAAATAAATTTTACAGCCAGAGTGTGGATAATTTTTGACTCATCCTCATATATTTAATAAAATCCTGCAGTTTTCACGCTGGGTGTTAAATATGTCAAGACTTAATTTTCTTTGGCAACAGCCATGTGGGCCACAGGCACAATGCTGTACAGGTCTTCTGATGATACATTACCTTAGTGCAGGGGTCCCCAAACTTTTTACACAGGGGGCCAGTTCACTGTGTTGGAGGGCCGGAATATAAAAAAAAAAAAAAAACTATGAACAAATCCCTATGCACACTGCACATATCTTATTTTAAAGTAAAAAAACAAACATTGTGCCCCCATCAAACCTCAGATCAGCCCGCTGTGCCCCCATCAGACCTCAGATCGGCCCACTGTGCCCCATCAGACCTCAGATCGGCCCACTGTGCCCCCATCAGACCTCAGATCTGCCCACTGTGCCCCCATCAGACCTCAGATCTGCCCATTGTGCCCCCATCAGACCTCAGATCAGTCCACTGTGCCCCCATCAGACCTCAGATCAGCCCACTGTGCCCCCATCAGACCTCAGATCAGCCCACTATGCCCCCATCAGACCTCAGATCAGCCCACTGTGCCCCCATCAGACCTCAGATCAGCCCACTGTGCCCCCATCAGACCTCAGATCAGCCCACTATGCCCCCATCAGACCTCAGATCAGCCCATTGTGCCCCCATCAGACCTCAGATCAGCCCACTCTGCCCCCATCAGACCTCAGATCAGCCCACTCTGCCCCCATCAGAATAAAACCTCTCTCACCTCTCCTGTGCCTCGGCTCCGCTCCGGGTCTGGCGCTTCTCTGTCTTCTCTGCCCACGCTGCATGTGCACTACGTCCTAATGCTGTACGTGGTCAGGACAGTGCAGCGCGGGCAGGAGAAGACAGAGGAGCGCCGGACCCAGAGCAGAGCCGCGGCGCAAGAGAGGTAAGAGTTTCTTATTTTATCCACCAGGAAAAGACAGAAGTGTGGTGGGGGCCAGATAAATGGCCTCAGGGGGCTGCATGTGGCCCGCGGGCCATAGTTTGGGGACCCCTGCCATCTCATGTGGATGTATGTGACTTGTCTCACGTTCCAACCAAGATGTCACAATAATGTATAGTGATATTTACTGGCGTCAGGAATCTGTCCGATCAAAATATCTGTGCCCAGATGAGGCTGAGCCACCAGCAGATCTTGGATGGTCTGAAGTGAGGACATTATACATAATATGGTACAGTCTACTCACAATGATGACACAGCCATGTCTGTATTTCAGTCCGCAAACAACATTCCCACAAAATACGGATATCTTCCATGCGCAATCCGAATTTGTATCACTCTTTATGGTGTTCAATCCCACTGATCTCCTGATAAATGCTTCTTTAATGCAGCAGCTAAAATCGCTGTTTATGTGCCGATAATATACAGAGTGAATGGGGGATGAACAATCATCATAGCGATCATTCATTCCCCTTTCACTGAAAATCAGGTTTTTTTACACTCGGCCGTTTCAGCTCCCACAATATCTCCTTATATTATAAAAATGAGTTTCTGTCTGTCTGTTCTCTATGCGCAGCCAAACTACTGGACCGATTTTCACCAATTCGGCACACAGGTACATCAGGTATCAGGGAAGGTTTTAGACCAGGTCTCAGCTCTCTAGGACGTACCGTTCCCGAGATATTCCCAAAATATGATCTCCATTAGCCAATATTAGCCTGGGAGCCTTTCACTTCAAATCCCAACTGCCATTCTCTCCACATACACACAGGTTTCCATAACAACCCAGGCAGGTAATTAGCAGCCAGCTGAGGAGCTCAGGTAAATAACAACCCAGCCATTTCTCTTCACTGCTTTAAAGGGGCAGAGCGCTGTGGATGACACTGTTAAAGGGGTATTCCGGTTACCATAAATATAACTCATGTTTTAGACTAATTTTAGACTAAGACCGTTCAGTAGTTGTTTTCTTCCACTGGTATCCAGTGCGTGTCATCATAAATTACCATGACATTGACCTGTAATTCAGACTGCCCCCTAAAGAAGGACTTAAAACCCCCGCCCCAGGTCTCGCTAAGCCACGCCCCTGACTCAGTCAGGCCACTCCCTCTCCCACTCCGCAGCCAACGGAGATTGAAAAATTGAAGGTAAAAATCAACTTCTGTCAGCTGCGGGGGTGGGAAGGGGGGTGACTTTCTGCAATGACACACAGAAATATTAAATGAAATAGATTAAATATACCCGTGCGAAGCAATGTTTTCTTCCACTGCTACCCACTGTGTTTCCTCATAAATTACCATGGCATTGACCTGTAATTCAGGCCACCCTCAAAAGAAGGACTTAAAACCCCCGCCCCAGGTCTTGCTAAACCACGCCCCTGACCCAGTCAGGCCCCCTCCCACTCCGCAGCCAATGGGGATTGAAAAAATGAAGGTAAAAATCAACTTCTGTCAGCTACATTGACTTTCTCTCTGCAATGACACACAGAAACATTAAATGAAATAGATGAAATATACCCAGGAGAAGCCGGGTCCTTCTGCTAGTGTCTATATATGGGCAAGACTGGACCTTACTACGATTGTTCATCCCTCATACAGTTAACAATCCCCTGTTTGGGACGTGCTGCGTACAATCGAGCACCCACATGCCTGTCAGCTGACATGAGACAGCACATTCGGTCAGTGATTGGGGCCTAAAGGCCTTTCCACGATCGGTCGTACACATTAGACAAATGCCTCTGGCGATGACTTATCTCCCTGAGAACAAAAGGATTATGTTTTCAAATCAAATGAGCTTATCCTTCCCTCCTCCAACACCTGCCATCGGGAGAAGTGAGTAGCCCCCCATATACATTAGATGGTCAGCAATTCTTGCCAAAAGTTTTTTCCCAAATATAACGTGTAATGGCGGTATGAAAAAACGGATCCGCAGAAAATACGGATGACATCCGTGTGCATCAGCCTGCCCCTAATAGAACAGTCCTGTCCTTGTCCGTAATGCGGACAATAATAGGACATGTTCTATTTTTTTGCGGAATGGAAATACGAACGTATGGAAACGGAATGCATACAGAGTACCTTCCGTTTTTTTGCGGACCCATTAAAATGAATGGTTCCGCATACGGTCCGCAAAAAAAACAGAATGGACACGGAAAGAAAATATGCTTGTGTGCGTGAGCCCTAAAAGTGAGTGTGGACGATAATTGCTTAAAGTGGTTCTGCCCGTTCATTGCTTCAGTTGTTCTGCAAGATTTATTTTAAAGGGGTTGTCCCACGAAAAATATTCTACAGTTTTTGAACCAGCACCTGGATCTGAATACTTTTGTAATTGCATGTCATTAAAAATTTTGAATAGCTACTGAGTAGGGTTGCAGCGGTAACCGGTTCCACGGTATACCACGGTAATGAAATGCACGGTTATCAAACCGTGGGCATTTGCTTATTACCGGTAAATGGCGACAAGACTTTTTAGTCTTGTCGCCATTTGCGCCTGGACCCGACCGCATTACTGATACTAGGCTGCGAGTATCAGAGGACATGGAGAAGATAAAATAAAAAAAATCACTTACCCGTCCGGCGCTCCTCCTCTTTTCCGGGTCGCGCTGTACTGTCCTGACCGCATACAGCGTCAGGACGTAGTGCGCGCACTCTGACCTGACGCTGCACGCTGTCAGGTGACAGTGCAGCTACGGGAGACTAAGGAGCGCCGGACACCGGAGAGGAGCCGCAGCGCAGGAAAAGTAAGTGATTTTTTTTATTTTATTTAGATGGTGGGCTGAAGGGGCCACAGTGGGCTGATGGGGGCACAGTGGGCTGATGGCACAGTGGGCCGATTTGAGGTCTGAAGGGGGCACTGGGGCTGATCTGAGGTCTGAAGGGGGCACTGTGGGCCGATCTGAGGTCTGAAGGGGGCACTGTGGGCCAATCTGAGTTCTGAAGGGGGCACAGTGGGCCGATTTGAGGTCTGAAGGGGGCACTGGGGCTGATCTGAGGTCTGAAGGGGGCACTGTGGGCTGATCTGAGGTCTGAAGGGGGCACTGGGGCCAATCTGAGGTCTGAAGGGGGCACTGGGGCCAATCTGAGGTCTGAAGGGGGCACTGGGGCCAATCTGAGGTCTGAAGGGGGGCACAGTGGGCCGATTTGAGGTCTGAAGGGGGCACTGGGGCTGATATGAGGTCTGAAGGGGGCACTGTGGGCTGATCTGAGCTCTCAAGGGGGTACTGGGGCCAATCTGAGGTCTGAAGGGGGCACTGGGGCCAATCTGAGGTCTGAAGGGGGCACTGGGGCCAATCTGAGGTCTGAAGGGGGCACTGGGGCCAATCTGAGGTCTGAAGGGGGCACAGTGGGCCGATTTGAGGTCTGAAGGGGGCACTGGGGCTGATCTGAGGTCTTGAAGGGGGCACTGTGGGCTGATCTGAGCTCTGAGGGGGCACTGGGGCCAATCTGAGGTCTGAAGGGGGGCACTGGGGCCAATCTGAGGTCTGAAGGGGGCACTGGGGCCAATCTGAGGTCTGAAAGGGGGCACTGGGGCAATCTGAGGTCTGAAGGGGGGCACAGTGGGCCGATTTGAGGTCTGAAGGGGGCACTGGGGCTGATATGAGGTCTGAAGGGGGGCACTGTGGGCTGATCTGAGCTCTCAAGGGGGTACTGGGGCCAATCTGAGGTCTGAAGGGGGCACTGGGGCCAATCTGAGGTCTGAAGGGGGCACTGGGGCCAATCTGAGGTCTGAAGGGGGCACTGGGGCCGATCTGAGGTCTGAAGGGGGCACTGGGGCCGATCTGAGGTCTGAAGGGGGCACTGTGGGCTGATCTGAGGTCTGAAGGGGGCACTGGGCCAATCTGAGGTCTGAAGGGGGCACTGGGGCCAATCTGAGGTCTGAAGGGGCACTGGGGCCAATCTGAGGTCTGAAGGGGGCACTGGGGCCAATCTGAGGTCTGAAGGGGGCACTGGGGCCAATCTGAGGTCTGAAGGGGGCACTGGGCCAATCTGAGGTCTGAAGGGGGCACAGTGGGCCGATTTGAGGTCTGAAGGGGGCACTGGGGCTGATCTGAGGTCTGAAGGGGGCACTGTGGGCTGATCTGAGGTCTGAAGGGGGCACTGGGGCCAATCTGAGGTCTGAAGGGGGCACTGGGGCCAATCTGAGGTCTGAAGGGGGCACTGGGCCAATCTGAGGTCTGAAGGGGGGCACAGTGGGCCGATTTGAGGTCTGAAGGGGGCACTGGGGCTGATATGAGGTCTGAAGGGGGCACTGTGGGCTGATCTGAGCTCTCAAGGGGGTACTGGGGCCAATCTGAGGTCTGAAGGGGCTGGGCAATCTGGGGGGCCAATCTGAGGTCTGAAGGGGGCACTGGGGCCAATCTGAGGTCTGAAGGGGCACTGGGGCCAATCTGAGGTTGAAGGGGCACTGGGGCCGATCTGAGGTAGGAAGGGGGCACTGGGGCCGATCTGAGGTCTGAAGGGGGCACTGGGGCCCGATCTGAGGTCTGAAGGGGGCACTGTGGGCTGATCTGAGGTCTGAAGGGGGCACTGTGGGCTGATCTGAGGTCTGAAGGGGGCACTGGGGATGATCTGAGGTCTGAAGGGGGCACTGGGGCTGATCTGAGGTCCGAGGATTAGTGTATCTTTTAATAATATATGTAACAAACTGTGATACCATGATAACCGTAATACCGCGGTATTTACTGAGACGGTTATCATACCGTGAAAATTTCATACCGTTGCAACCCTACTACTGAGTTATTCAATAAAATGTATCTCTATAGGACCACTTAATTTCTTATTTCTTTGACCTATTCACATGCTCAGTTTCAACTTTTAACTGCCTCCTGAGCTGTGATAGGCAGAGGGGAGACACGCTTCCTGAGCTGTGATAGGGAGAGCTGAGACACGCCTCCTGAGCTGTGATAGGGAGAGCTGAGACAGGCCTCCTGAGCTGTGATAGGGAGAGCTGAGACACGCCTCCTGAGCTGTGATAGGGAGAGCTGAGACACGCCCCCTGAGCTGTGATAGGGAGAGCTGAGACACACCCCCCTGAGCTGTGATAGGGAGAGCTGAGACACGCCTCCTGAGCTGTGATAGGGAGAGCTGAGACACACCCCTGAGCTGTGATAGGCAGAGCAGAGACACGCCTCCTGAGCTGTGATAGGGAGAGCTGAGACACGCCCCCTGAGCTGTGATAGGGAGAGCTGAGACACACCCCCTGAGCGTGATAGGGAGAGCTGAGACACGCCTCCTGAGCTGTGATAGGGAGAGCTGAGACACACCCCCTAAGCTGTGATAGGCAGAGCGGAGACACACCTCCTGAGCTGTGATAGGGAGAGCTGAGACACGCCTCCTGAGCTGTGATAGGGAGAGCTGAGACACGCCTCCTGAGCTGTGATAGGGAGAGCTGAGACACACCCTCTGGGCTGTGATAGGGAGAGCTTAGACACGCCTCCTGAGCTGTGATAGGGAGAAGCTGAGACACGCCTCCTGAGCTGTGATAGGGAGAGCTGAGACACACCCTCTGGGCTGTGATAGGGAGAGCTGAGACACACCCTCTGGGCTGTGATAGGGAGAGCTGAGACACGCCTCCTGAGCTATGATAGGGAGAGCTGAGACAACGCCCCCTGAGTTGTGATAGGGAGAGCTGAGACACACCCCCTGAGCTGTGATAGGGAGAGCTGAGACACGCCTCCTGAGCTTGTGATAGGGAGAGCTGAAGACACACCCCCTGATCTGTTGATAGGGAGAGCTGAGACACACCCCCTGATCTGTGATAGGTAGAGCGGAGACACGCCTCCTGAGCTGTTATAGGGAGAGCTGAGACACGCCTCCTGAGGTGTGATAGGGAGAGCTGAGACACGCCTCCTGAGCTGTGATAGGGAGAGCTGAGACACACCCTCTGCGCTGTGATAGGGAGAGCTGAGACACGCCTCCTGAGCGGTGATAGGGAGAGCTGAGACACGCCTCCTGAGCTTTGATAGGCAGAGCGGAGACACGCCTCCTTAGCTGCAGCAGAAAAGACACTCCCCTGAGCTGTCAGCTTGATATAAATCTAGCAGAGCAATGAATGGAGAGATCTCTGGATCCATGTGAGGTACAGGGCTGGTTCTAGCTTTATTAGAAAGAGGTTGTCATTTTCTATATGATGTCTGATTTTCTTTTTTTACATTATTCGTGGGATAACCCCTTTAAGCTGGCAGGGGGGCGTGTCCTTTCTCAGGGGGTGTGTCCTTTCTGCTGCAGCTGTTGGCAGATGAAGGATGGAATTGAACATGTACGTCAACCTCATTGAGCTGGACAGAGAATTTAGAAAACAGGAAACAGCAGGTGGCGCTGTACAGATATAGTACAGTGAATAACACAGTGGCTAGGCTAAAATGTACTTGTAAACCTACCGCTGGTCGGCAAACAAACGAGCAAGCTCCCAGATCATTGGAAACAAATATTCATACGAACTTTCATCCCCAATAATCTGCTCGACAATCGGGTGTGTTTTTTAACAATGGAGACGTCTGTATTGAGCACCATGGGGTGTCGCTGGATCGGTGCCCAAACCACATAAACCTCCTCTTGGTTCTCCAATGCATAATTTAGATAAAAATAAAAGAGTACATTTCTCCAAAATGCCTGCACCTACAAAAAAAAGACGTATTCATACTTCCCAACTTTGTAAATGAAGAAAGAGGAACACATTGTGCAGCGCGCAATTTTTCAGCACTAGGCCACGCCTCTAACTCCGCCTAAAACATAACTATACACCTAATCCCACCCAGTCCCCTTACTGCTCCACATAGTAATATGTCCTGTTATGTGCCCCCAGTAATATGCTCTGTTATGTGCCCCCAGTAATTATGTCCCCTGCAGTAATCTTTATGTGCCCCAGTAATATGTCCTGTTATGTGCCCCCAGTAATATGTCCTGTTATGTGCCCCCAGTAATATGTCCTGTTATGTGCCCGCAGTAATATGTCCTGTTATGTGCCCCCAGTAATATGTCCTGTTATGTGCCCCCAGTAATATGCCCAGTTATGTGCCCCCAGTAATATGCCCTGTTATGTGCCCCCAGTAATATGTCCTGTTATGTGCCCCCAGTAATATGCCCTGTTATGTGCCCCCAGTAATATGTCCTGTTATGTGCCCCCAGTAATATGCCCTGTTATGTGCCCCCAGTAATATGTCCTGTTATGTGTCCCCAGTAATATGTCCTGTTATGTGCCCCCAGTAATATGCCCTGTTATGTGCCCCCAGTAATATGTCCTGTTATGTGCCCCCAGTAATATGCCCTGTTATGTGCCCCAGTAATATGTCCTGTTATGTGCCCCCAGTAATATGCCCTGTTATGTGCCCCCAGTAATATGTCCTGTTATGTGCCCCCCAGTAATATGTCCTGTTATGTGCCCCCAGTAATATGTCCCTGTATGTGCCCCCAGTAATATGTCCTGTTATGTGCCCCAGTAATATGCCCTGTTATGTGCCCCCAGTAATATGTCCTGTTATGTGTCCCCAGTAATATGTCCTGTTATGTGTCCCCAGTAATATGTCCTGTTATGTGCCCCCAGTAATATGTCCTGTTATGTGCCCCCAGTAATATGCCCTGTTATGTGCCCCCAGTAATATGCCCTGTTATGTGCCCCCAGTAATATGCCCTGTTATGTGCCCCCAGTAATATGTCCTGTTATGTGCCCCCAGTAATATGTCCTGTTATGTGTCCCCAGTAATATGTCCTGTTATGTGCCCCCAGTAATATGCCCTGTTATGTGCCCCCAGTAATATGCCCTGTTATGTGCCCCCAGTAATATGTCCTGTTATGTGCCCCCAGTAATATGCCCTGTTATGTGCCCCCAGTAATATGTCCTGTTATGTGCCCCCAGTAATATGCTCTGTTATGTGCCCCCAGTAATATGCCCTGTTATGTGCCCCCAGTAATATGTCCTGTTATGTGCCCACAGTAATATGTCCTGTTATGTGCCCCCAGTAATATGCCCTGTTATGTGCCCCCAGTAATATGCCCTGTTATGTGTCCCCAGTAATATGCCCTGTTATGTGCCTCCAGTAATATGTCCTGTTATGTGCCCCCAGTAATATGCCCTGTTGTGCCCCCAGTAATATGCCCTGTTATGTGCCCCCAGTAATATGCCCTGTTGTGCCCCCAGTAATATGTCCTGTTATGTGCCCCCAGTAATATGTCCTGTTATGTGCCCCCAGTAATATGTCCTGTTGTGCCCCCAGTAATATGTCCTGTTATGTGCCCCCAGTAATATGCCCAGCTGTGCCCCCCTGTAATATGCCCAGCTGTGCCCCCCTGTAATATGCCCAGCTGTGCCCCCCTGTAATATGCCCTGTTGTGCCCCCAGTAATATGCCCTGTTGTGCCCCCAGTAATATGCCCTGTTATATGCCCCCAGTAATATGCCCAGCTGTGCCCCCCTGTAATATGCCCTGTTGTGCCCCCAGTAATATGCCCTGTTATGTGCCCCCAGTAATATGCCCAGTTATATGCCCCAGTAATATGCCCTGTTATATGCCCCCAGTAATATGCCCAGCTGTGCCCCCCTGTAATATGCCCAGCTGTGCCCCCCTGTAATATGCCCTGTTGTGCCCCCAGTAATATGCCCAGTTATATGCCCCCAGTAATATGCCCAGCTGTGCCCCCCTGTAATATGCCCAGCTGTGCCCCCCCTGTAATATGCCCTGTTGTGCCACCAGTAATATGCCCAGCTGGGCCCCCAGTAATATGCCTAGCTGTGCCCCCCAGTAACATGCCCACATTGTGCCCCCCAGTAATATGTTGGGGCCCTGTAATATGCCCACGTTGTGCCCGCCAATAATATGTTGTGCCCCCACAGTAATATGCCCCACCATTGTGCCACTCACAGAAAGTTAAAAAAAAATAAACACCGTATACTTACCTTCTTCCTAGAAGCATCTGCAGGAGCACCAATACATCGTTTCATCTGGTCTGTGGAGGGAGCAGGGCCATGGCTGACGGCCGGCTCCGCCCCCCGCCCAGACCAGAGGTATGGAGAGCCTGCAGGGGGGAACGGAGGGATGATCAAGCGGGTAGCCAATGCTGGCTGTCTGCTTCATCAAAATACATAATACATAATGGACGCAGGGACAGCTGGCAAAAACCGGGACATAGCTCCCCCGTACCGGGACATCCACTGCAATCCGAGACTGTCCCGCTGGATCCGGGACGGTTGGGAGGTATGCGTATTATATTACTCAGCCTGGTTTAATAGGGTTGATCCTGGTGACAGAGTCTCTTTAAGATCGCTCGTTACACTAGCTGTTCCTCCACAACATTGTTACGACATCGTTCGTCCTTATGCTGGCTACTTTTTGCCGGCAGTAGATCATTATTAGACAGGAAATCGAGTAGTCGTTGGCGTTATTACACTGCCGGATCATCGCTAATGAGTGTTATTATTACTTGTTAGCGATCATCTGGCAGTGTAATACAGGCTGTGAATGTGTGTAACCACTGAGCGCTAGCGATACAATCCTTCATGCAAATAATCTTTTATGGGAACATTGAGGTATGTACACAGGGGCTGTTTGATCTATCACCAACATGTGACATCCTTAACCCCTTCAGGGCTGGGCCCGTTTTTTTTTTCTCCCTGCTTTCCGAGAGTCGCACTTTTTTTTTTTACTTCTCACGTATGTAAGGCCGAGTTCACATCAGCATTCAGCCTTTCCGTTCTCCAAAGTCTAAGGGCTCATACACACGAATGTGTGTGCCCCGTACCCGTATTGCGGTCCGCAATATACGGGCAGCAGCCGTCTGCACTCCATATCAGGGATGTGGACTCACTGACTTGAATGGGTCCGCAGTCCGCAAGATATGAAGCCGTTCCAGCTCTTTTGTAGGATTTCGTTCCGTGCCTCTACACCGCAAAAAAATAGAACATGTCCTCGCGGATTATGGACCCATTCAAGTGAACGGGTCCGCATCCGTAAATGGTATGCTCACGAACGCTACCCTTGTATTATGGAACACAATGTAAACTGCACAATCCGGCCAGTCGTACAGAAAATGGGGCAAGAAGCAAGGCAGGATACCACCTTACCGTCTTTCAGTCCACATATTGCCATACAGTGCCAATCTGCAGCCTACAGAGTAATACCACCATGTAGAGACAAAATAATATGTACTTTTTATATTATATACGGCGATTCATTTCTCGAATAATACTGCCATATAGTTCATACATAATACTACCATATAGTTCATACATAATACTGCCATATAGTTCATACATAATACTACCATATAGTTCATACATAATACTGCCATATAGTTCATACATAATACTGACATATAGTACATACATAATACTGACATATAGTACATACATAATACTGCCATATAGTTCATACATAATACTGCCATATAGTTCATACATAATACTGCCATATAGTTCATACATAATACTGCCATATAGTTCCTACATAATGTGGCAATTCATTTCTCGAATAATACTGCCTTATAGTTCATACATAATACTGCCATATAGTTCATACATAATATTGCCATATAGTTCATACATAATACTGCCATATAGTTCCTACATAATGCGGCAATTCATTTCTCGAATAATACTGCCTTATAGTTCATACATAATACTGCCATATAGTTCATACATAATACTGCCATATAGTTCATACATAATACTGCCATATAGTTCATACATAATACTGCCATATAGTTCATACATAATACTGCCATATAGTTCATACATAATACTGCCATATAGTTCATACATAATACTACCATATAGTTCATACATAATACTGCCTTATAGTTCATACATAATACTGACATATAGTACATACATAATACTGCCATATAGTTCATACATAATACTGTCATATAGTTCATACATAATACTGCCATATAGTTCATACATAATACTGCCATATAGTTCATACATAATACTGTCATATAGTTCATACATAATACTGCCATATAGTTCATACATAATACTGTCATATAGTTCATACATAATACTACCATATAGTTCATACATAATACTGTCATATAGTTCATACATAATACTGCCATGTAGTTCATACATAATACAGCCATATAGTTCCTACATAATACTGCCATATAGTTCCTACATAAAGCGGCAATTCATTTCTCGAATAATACTGCCTTATAGTTTATACATAATACTGCCATATAGTTCATACATAATGCGGCAATTCATTTCTCGAATAATACTGCCATATAGTTCATACATAATACTGCCATATAGTTCATACATAATACTACCATATAGTTCATACATAATACTACCATATAGTTCATACATAATACTATCATATAGTTCATACATAATACTACCATATAGTTCATACATAATACTACCATATAGTTCATACATAATACTACCATATAGTTCATACATAATACTGCCATATAGTTCATACATAATACTGCCATATAGTTCCTACATAATGCGGCAATTCATTTCTTGAATAATACTGCCTTATAGTTCATACATAATACTGCCATATAGTTCATACATAATACTGCCATATAGTTTATACATAATACTGCCATATAGTTCATACATAATACTGCCATATAGTTCATACATAATACTGCCATATAGTTCATACATAATGCGGCAATTCATTTCTCGAATAATACTGCCTTATAGTTCATACATAATACTGACATATAGTACATACATAATACTGTCATATAGTTCATACATAATACTGCCATATAGTTCATACATAATACTGTCATATAGTTCATACATAATACTGCCATATAGTTCATACATAATACTGTCATATAGTTCATACATAATACTGTCATATAGTTCATACATAATACTGCCATATAGTTCATACATAATACTGTCATATAGTTCATACATAATACTGCCATATAGTTCATACATAATACTGCCATATAGTTCATACATAATACTGTCATATAGTTCATACATAATACTACCATATAGTTCATACATAATACTGCCATATAGTTCATACATAATACTGCCATATAGTGATATATCTGGTATAACAGCCATTTTGGAGATGTTCTGATCCGGTTGCCTAGACATCACAAATTCACCCTTGTCAGAGTCTCTCAGAACCATGTTTTGGCCATTTTTCCTACATCAACACATCGACTTCAATAACGGACTATTCCCTCGCTGCCTAAGGCTACTTTCACATTAGCGGCAGCACGGATCCGGCGGGTGAAGGGTGTCAGACAGTCTCATACATACTTACACATACATACACATACACACACTTACACATACATACATACACTTACACATACATACACGTACACATATATACACATACATACATACACTTACACATACATACACACACATACATACACGTACATACATACACTTACACATACATACACTTACACATACATGCACGTACGTACATACATACGTACACATACATACACTTACACATACATGCACGTACATACATACACATACATACACATACATACACTTACACATACATATACATACACTTACACATACACATACATACACATACATACACGTATGTACATACATACAATTACACATACATATATTTACACATACATACACATACATACACTTACACATAAATACATACACTTACACATACATACACTTACACATACATACACATACATACACATACATACACTTACACATACTTACACATACATACACTTACACATACATACACTTACACATACATACATACATACATACACATACATACACTTACACATACATACACATACATACACATACATACACTTGCACATACATACATACACTTACACATACATTCACTTACATATACATACACACACATACATACACTTACACATACATACACTTACACATACATACATATATACACATACATACACTACACATACATACATACAAATACATACACTTACACATACGTGCACATACACTTACACATACATACACAGACATACACTTACACATACATACATACACATACATACATACACTTACACATACATAACACATACATACATACACTTACACATACATGCACATACATACACATACATACACTTACACATACATACATACACTTACACATACATACACTTACACATACATACATACACTTACAGATACACACACTTACACATACATACACTTACACATACCATACACATACATACATACACTTACACATACATACACTTACACATACATGCAAGTACATACATACATACACATGCATACACTTACACATACATACACTTACACATACATACACGTGCATACATACACTTACACATACATACACTTACACATACATACACATACATACACTTACACATACATACACGTACGTACATACATACATACACATACATACACTTACACATACAAATACATACACTTATACATACACGTACATACATACACTTACACATACATACACGTACATACATACACTTACACATACATATACATACACTTACACATACACACACATACATACACATACATACACTTACACATACATACACACACATACATACACTTACACATACATACACATACATACACTTACACATACATACCTATATACACATACATACATACACTTACACATACATACATACACTTACACATACATGCACATTACACTTACACATACATACACTTACACATACATACATACACATACATACACATACATACATACACTTACACATACATTCACATACATACATACACTTACACATACATTCACATACATACACTTACATATACATACACATACATACATACACTTACACATACATGCAAGTACATACATACATACACATGCATACACTTACACATACATACACTTACACATACATACACGTACATACACTTACACATACATACACTTACACATACATACACTTACACATACATACACGTACATACATACATACACATACATACACTTACACATACAAATACATACACTTATACATACACGTACATACATACATACACATACATACATACACTTACACATACATACACGTACATACATACACTTACACATACATATACATTCACTTACACATACACATACATACATACACTTACACATACATACACATACATACACATACATACACACACTTACACATACATACACATAGTTACACATACATACACTTACACATACATACATACACTTACACATACATACACTTACACATACATACACTTACACATACATGCAAGTACATACATACATACACATGCATACACTTACACATACATACACTTACACATACATACACGTACATACATACACTTACACATACATACACGTACATACATACACTTACACATACATACACATACATACACTTACACATACATACACGTACATACATACATACACATACATACACTTACACATACATACACGTACATACATACACTTACACATACAAATACATACACTTACACATACATACACGTACATACATACACTTATACATACACATACATACACTTACACATACATACACGTACATACATACATACACATACATACACTTACACATACATACACGTACATACATACATACACATACATACACTTTCACATACATACACGTACATACATACACTTACACATACAAATACATACACTTACACATACATACACGTACATACATACACTTATACATACACATACATACACTTACACATACATACACGTACATACATACATACACATACATACACTTACACATACATACACTTACATACATATTTATATACACTTACATAGGACCGGACAGCAGGAGGAGGACGGGGCGCACAAGGGTAAGTTTACCCACAGCGCCACTTGCTGGAGGGAGGGGAAATTGCAGGGAGACGGATCCGTCATGAACTCCATTGAAAGTCAATGGAGGATGGATCCGTTTACCATTGTGTCACACCAAACGGTCCCCATTGACTTGCATTGGGGGTCATTCCGGATCCGTCTTGGTGCGGATGCCCAGGACGGAGAGCAAACCGCAGCATGCTGCAGTTTGCTCTCTGGTCTTGAGACGGAACGGAATGCTTCTAGGAGCGCTCCGTTCTCTTCAGTTCAGTTTTGTCCCCATTGACAATGAATGGGGACAAAACTGAAGCGTTTTATTCCGGTAATGAGCCCCTATGACAATACTCAATACCGGAATTCAAAAACGCTAATGTGAAAGTAGCCTATCTCCTGGCAGGCACCATTGTCACCAGATAACCGGTGCCATTCACCCGGTGCCCGCTCCAGGAAACATTACTATTATGGCTGCTAGGCTTTGTTCCAAGAAAAAGCAATCCCACCGTGAGAGGCATGTGGCAGGAGTCTGTGTAAAGTGGCTGCATGTAGTGGGTGCGGTTTTATTCCGGATTGACGCATACATTCACATTGGTTTCAGTCTTCAGTAATAGACAGCAGCTCGGGAAGCTTTGACATTACATTACCTCCAACCTCCAGGAGGCCCCCTCTCATCAGTGATATCATTTTCCACCGTTTTGTGCCAAGCTAATCTCTGGTGTAATTGTTTTCTATAATGGGGGGGGGAGTTTTGTGATTTCACATTCAGGAAACTGTTGCTGACTTGAAGCCAGGGTCAGTAATGAGATGATTGTGTGGAGTAAGAGGTGGTTTCCTCCACGGCTGGTCGTACATATCGTAATAACCCACTGTAGTCCTCGTATGATCCAGTCTGGACGGTATCTGCTGACCGTCTTATTTCTGGTCACCTTAGTCAACACCACATCTTAAATCCCTACAGGAAGATATCTTCTTATCAGAGACTGTATTTGTGAGTTATCCCCTCTCTTCTAACTGTAGCTGTGTCATGTGACCAACTCCCTGACCTCCAACTGACCCAGGACAGGAAGCCAGTTACTGCTCTATTCATTCCTATGAGACTCAGAGTGAGGCTCCCATAGGAATGCATAGAGAAATAGACTTCCTGTCCACACATAAGATGCTGTGTTATGTGGTGAGTCTGATTGCTGGTCACATGACAAAGATGAGAAACATCAGGGAGATATAACTCACAAATACAGCCACTGGTAAGAAAATGACATTCACGTACATTTCTAGCCGGACATGGAATAACATTTTTTGCGGGAGTTCTTCTTTAATTTTACCCCCAGTATTGATGACCTAGACCAGCAGTACCATCGTCAACTGGTTGGCCTTCCAATGTGAAGGTCCTAAAGTTGAATTTCTCTTTCCATGAATGAACTCAATATCTGATCTACCAGAGACTGGACATACGATACGGAAATATCGAATAGTTTACGTGATTTCTGATTGGATTGAGGATGGTCCTTAGCAATTTTCATACTTTGAGTCACTTGGTCCTTATTATGGAGACGTCAGTAAGACAAATGACCCTGGATTCACAGCCAAGTAACCTGCACGCCAGAAAACACATCATCTCTGGTTATTAGACTGAGCTGTCGAGTTACTCAAGTGCATGATTCCTGCTTAACGTGATGTCTACAAATGCCCGTGCCTCCGAGTTCCGCCAGACGTTCATCTAATTCACTTACATGCTTAGGTCGCCAGCAGGTCATGTGCGCCAGAAATATATTATTCATCTTGTTCATTGGGACTACGAGGAGCTTTGTCCTTTCTCCATCGAGCTGCAGTTGCCTTCATTGCTCAAAAATGATTACCTGTGTGTCAACTCTGCACTTTCGAGAAGAAAAATGACTCGACTCAAGTGCTCCGAATAGGGGACACCTCAGGTGACTGTTGTCGATTGGGGGAGCTTAAAGGGGTTGGCCCTTCTGGGACATTGATGACATATCCTAGCTATATTCCATCAATGTCAGATAGGTGCAGGTCCCACAGACCTGCTCCCATCTCCACAATGGAAGACCCTGAAGTGAACATGGCACAGCCACTCTTCGTTCACTGCTATGGGAGTTCTGCTATTTTTGGATCTCCCATAGCAATGAAAGGAGACCAAGTGCGGTTTCTTCTTTTTTTACTTCAAGGACCACGGTCTCTAGATGAGAACGGAGACCTGTGTAGTGCCCTGGAGCAGGGATTCTTTGACGTCTTCACATTTCTGAACATTAGCCCCTGTTTCCCTTAGGCAAAGTTATAAACGTCTTACTTTATTTCACTTTAAAGGGTTAACTTGCGCTGTTTTATACTGTGTAACTGCATTTCATATGTTGTAATATATATCCTGTTCATTTGCACTGTGGAAAGGGTTAATGAACACTGAGAGACTTTTGGGACTTTCTAGCTAATAATGAGAAGTTGGTAAGTTTCCACAGTTACCATAAGGGTTAAATGGAAAAAGCAAGACTTGTTTACCACAAAAACCAGACCGACTGATCTTTTGAATGTCTGGTTTAGCTCTGTTGTTATGTCTAAAGACTTGCTTATGTCTGCAAAAACTGCTTTGTCGTTGCCATTGAGCTCTAATACAAATCTATGACAGACAGGAGTTGTAACATTGTATCTGTTTGTGCTGAGCTTCTTCATTCCACCCCTCCTATTAGACATATAGTTTACCAGACGACTGCACCTGTACATGTCTGACATTGATGGCCTATCGACTATTTCCAGAAGTCCCATACCAGTGAATGGAGCTGTGGCCACGCTTGTGCAGTGTGATCTCCAGCTTGCTTTGTTGGCTATTAGGGTTGTCACGATACCAAAATTTTGATTTTGTTTCGATACCATAAAAAAGTATTGCGATACTCAATACCATTTGATACCATGCAAAAAAAAAAAAAAAAACACAAAAAAAGCAGCATGCATTCCGCATTTTATGGAACGTCCGGCCCATAATAGAACAGTCCTATCCTATTTTTTGGGGGGGGGGCAAGGTGACTAAAAAATGACAAATTAATTTTTGTTTTTTTTGTTACGGTGTTCACCACATAGGAGATATTTTTTTATATTTTAATAGTTTGGACTTTTCGGACGTGGCGATACCTAATATGTTTATTTATTTATTTATTTATTTATTTATTTATTGTTAATATATTTTAGATTTAAAATTGGGAAAGGGGGTGATTTAAACTTAATATATTACTTTTTATTTACTAAGTATTAGCCCCCTAGAACTCTTGTCCTATTCACCCTAATAGCGCTCTGTTAGGGTGAATAGGACTTTACACTCTCCCTGCTGCTCTGTACTTTGTGCACACAGCAGCAGGGAGCTTACCATGGCAGCCAGAACTTCAGTAGCATCCTGGTTGCCATGGTAACTGACTGATAGGAACCCTGCGATTACACTGCTGGGGCTGTGATCGCAACCTGCCACTTAACCACCAATGAGGAGGGGACCCTGTGGACACTGCCACCAATGATTATTATACTGGGGGGTTTGGGGGCACACTGTGCCACCAATGAATAATACTGGGGGGGGGCGCACTGCGCCACCAATGAACATAACTAACGTTTAAAACAAATACAGGAGGCGGGTGCCGGTGCAGAACCACATAGCCGGCACCCGACCTGTATGACAGGGAGCTGCAATCAGCGGCACCTGAAGGGTTAACTGCTGCTGATCGCAGCTCCCTATCATACAGGCCGGGTGCCGGCTATGTGATTCCGCCCCGGCACCCGCCTCCTGTACTTGTCTTAAACATAGTTATGATCATTGGTGACACAGCGGCCACAGCTCCTCCCCTCCTCCGCCCCTCTCACTCCTCATTGGTGGCGCAGCGCCACAGCTCTTCCCCTCCTCCGCCTCTCTCACACCTCATTGGTGGCGCAGCACCACAGCTCCTCCCCTCCTCCGCCCCTCTCACTCCTCATTGGTGGCGCAGCACCACAGCTCCTCCCCTCCTCCGCTCCTCTCACTCCTCATTGGTGGCGCAGCGCCACAGCTCTTCCCCTCCTCCGCCTCTCTCACTCCTCATTGGTGGCGCAGCACCACAGCTCCTCCCCTCCTCCGCCCCTCTCACTCCTCATTGGTGGCGCAGCACCACAGCTCCTCCCCTCCTCCGCCCCTCTCACTCCTCATTGGTGGCACAGCACCACAGCTCCTCCCTTCCTCCGCCCCTCTCACTCCTCATTGGTGGCGCAGCGCCACAGCTCCTCCCCTCCTCCACCCCTCTTATTCTCCATTGGTGGCAGCAGCAGCACAGGGGGAGGGACAGACTTCTTCCTTCTCCCTTGTGCTGCTGAGGGAACATGGAGCGCGCTGAGAGCAGCGCGTGCCATGTTCTCTGATAGTAGGCTGCAAATGGTAAATGCTGGTATCGTATCGATACCAGTACAAAAGTATCGACTGGGTACAGAGGTGGGATATGCTATCATTGTCCCAGATGGCCAACCCTTTTAATGCAAGTATGATACAGAAGCTTAGACCACTTTCCTGCTGATATGGACGTGTCATAAACCACACCGGGGCTTCCTCCTTCCCAGAATTTCTCATATTTCAACTTTTTGATACATCCTCAAGGATCTGATAAAAATATGGTTATTGATTCCATATCTTTTGCAGCCAGGGTGACCTAATACAGGAGATGTCTCCTCTAGGTGACATAAGAGCTAATAATGCTTACAGGACTATTACTCGGCACTTTCTTTCGAACCCATTGAAAACAAGAAATACACTTCTAACCTTTCACATACTCACATTCACATTGTTCTGAATGATGTCGTGTGACCATAGTGTCCAGTCTTAGTCATTGGATGTTGCGACACCATTAATCACCACAACATTCATCAGTTTTCTGGAATTTTTTTGTTCTCCATTGAAGTCATTGTGGGAAAACAGCCAAGGATCGAGCACCCTGCAGTCTGTAAACCGTGCCAGGGTAATTTAATGCTTAATGAACTTCTATGTTCCCCTCTACTTAGGAAACACAAGGGTTATGTTTTGTCACATTTGTGCTGGTTTCAGGTTCAGTCGTGTTCCTGCATCTTCACAGGCTCCCAGGACTTTTTATAATAGGTTACATTAGAGTGTTGCTGAAAAGATCAGCAAAAAATTCACTGGTTCAAAAACCATCGGAAAGCATAGTTAAAAAACACTGCTATCTCATCTCTTGATCCACAGCGCTCATCGGCATGGCTGCTTCACTTCTGAAGCTGCAGGGTTTCTGTATCCAGTCTCTAAATCAGAAAGGGAGTAAAGATTCAAGGTCTTTTTATATTGCGTTTTTGGACAGGAAAAGCTTCTGGCTACAGATGATAGAATTGATTTTCTCATGTCTAGTATGTATAGTTACACATACCTCCTTGTGCTTCAAAGATGAATTTTCACCGATTTTTTCAAAGTTTTTGGTGGTAGCCTCAAACTGTTCAATCAGTGCTATTTCATAAGATATTCCCCTGGTGGAAGCCTCAAACTGTTCAATCAGTGCTATTTCATAAGATATTTCCCTGGTGGAAGCCTCAAACTGTTCAATCAGTGCTATTTCATAATAAATTCCCCTGGTGGAAGCCTCAAACTGTTCAATCAGTGCTATTGCATAAGATATTCCCCTGGTGGTAGCCTCAAACTGTTCAATCAGTGCTGTTTCAGAAGATATTCCCCTGGTGGAAGCCTCAAACTATTCAATCAGTGCTATTTCATAAGATATTCCCCTGGTGGAAGCCTCAAACTATTCAATCAGTGCTATTTCATAAGATATTCCCCTGGTGGGAAGCCTCAAACTGTTCAATCAGTGCTATTTCATAAGATATTCACCTGGTGGAAGCCTCAAACTGTTCAATCAGTGCTATTTCATAAGATATTCCCCTGGTGGAAGCCTCAAACTGTTCAATCAGTGCTATTTCATAAGATATTTCCCTGGTGGAAGCCTCAAACTGTTCAATCAGTGCTGTTTCATAAGATATTCCCCTGGTGGAAGCCTCAAACTGTTCAATCAGTGCTGTTTCATAAGATATTTCCCTGGTGGAAGCCTCAAACTGTTCAATCAGTGCTATTTCATAAGATTTTTCCCTGGTGGAAGCCTCAAACTATTCAATCAGTGCTATTTCATAAGATATTTCCCTGGTGGAAGCCTCAAACTGTTCAATCAGTGCTATTTCATAAGATATTTCCCTGGTGGAAGCCTCAAACTGTTCAATCAGTGCTGTTTCATAAGATATTCCCCTGGTGGAAGCCTCAAACTATTCAATCAGTGCTATTTCATAAGATATTCCCCTGGTGGAAGCCTCAAACTGTTCAATCAGTGCTATTTCATAAGATATTCCCCTGGTGGAAGCCTCAAACTGTTCAATCAGTGCTATTTCATAAGATATTCCCCTGGTGGTAGCCTCAAACTATTCAATCAGTGCTATTTCATAAGATATTCCCCTGGTGGAAATCTCAAACTGTTCAATCAGTGCTATTTCATAAGATTTTTCCCTGGTGGTAGCCTCGAACTGTTCAATCAGTGCTATTTCATAAGATTTTTCCCTGGTGAAAGCCTCAAACTGTTCAATCAGTGCTATTTCATAAGATATTCCCCTGGTGGAAGCCTCAAACTGTTCAATCAGTGCTATTTCATAAGATATTTCCCTGGTGGAAGCCTCAAACTGTTCAATCAGTGCTATTTCATAAGATTTTTTCCTGGTGAAAGCCTCAAACTGTTCAGTCAGTGCTATTTCATAAGATATTCCCCTGGTGGAAGCCTAAGACTGTTCAATCAGTGCTATTTCATAAAATATTCCCCTGGTGGAAGCCTCAAACTGTTCAATCAGTGCTATTTCATAAGATATTCCCCTGGTGGAAGCCTCAAACTGTTCAATCAGTGCTGTTTCATAAGATATTCCCCTGGTGGAAGTCTCGAACTATTCAATCAGTGCTATTTCATAAGATATTCCCCTGGTGGAAGCCTAAGACTGTTCAATCAGTGCTATTTCATAAAATATTCCCCTGGTGGAAGCCTCAAACTGTTCAATCAGTGCTATTTCATAAGATATTTCCCTGGTGGAAGCCTCAAACTGTTCAATCAGTGCTGTTTCATAAGATATTTCCCTGGTGGAAGCCTCAAACTATTAAATCAGTGCTGTTTCATAAGATATTCCCCTGGTGGAAGCCTCAAACTATTCAATCAGTGCTGTTTCATAAGATATTCCCCTGGTGGAAGCCTCAAACTGTTCAATCAGTGCTATTTCATAAGATTTTTCCCTGGTGGAAGCCTAAAAGCCTAAGACTGTTCAATCAGTGCTATTTCATAAGATATTCCCCTGGTGAAAGCCTCAAACTGTTCAATCAGTGCTATTTCATAAGACATTCCCCTGGTGGAAGCCTCAAACTGTTCAATCAGTGCTATTTTATAAAATATTTCCCTGGTGGATGCCTCAAACTGTTCAATCAGTGCAATTTCATAAGATATTTCCCTGGTGGAAGCCTCAAACTATTCAATCAGTGCTATTTCATAAGATATTCCCCTGGTGGTAGCCTCAAACTATTCAATCAGTGCTATTTCATAAGATATTCCCCTGGTGGAAGCCTCAAACTATTCAATCAGTGCTATTTCATAAGATATTCCCCTGGTGGTAGCCTCAAACTGTTCAATCAGTGCTATTTCATAAGATTTTTCCCTGGTGGAAGCCTCAAACTGTTCAATTAGTGCTATTTCATAAGATTGTAGCCTATGAGAGATTCACTATGTTCCTATGGAGCCACAGACAGGGCTTCATAGAAACTTTGCTATGACAGGCCACAGAGTCTTCAAAAGGCCAGGCTGCCATTGCAACTGAACTGCTCCTTCGATCTCGGTGCGGGGGAGCCATTTGAGCCTTGGGAGAGCAGCACTCCCATGAAATCACCACTCTCAGATGTTGACTATAATGGGGTCCAGCAGAGATCCGGCCGCTACCTGGCAAATATGCCGAGAATCGGGCAGACAAAAACCATTGCACGCTGTGTTTTTTGTCCAGCCGGTTACCGACATTCTCTGCTGGAACTGCCGACCAGAACTCGCGGCCGCAGATGTAAAAGTTGCCCTAGTGGGTCTCCTTTAAATTTTAGGCATGTGGAGATCCAGTGTCCTTGCCATGTGCTGTAGCCTCCTGGCAGGCGGTTGCCTTTTTACTAGCAGCGGGGAGTGGCACATTGTAATATAATGTTATCGCTGCTATGTAAACAGACATTCCCGAGCCCTGCTGTCTTATCAACCTGTATTTCCACAATGTGCGCTCTCACCGCAGCACCCCTTCCCACCCACATGTGCAGCATCCACACCTCATGTCACCCTTATCCTATATATACACACACACAATGACTAATTACTGCATGTTCTGGTTCTGCTCTACACAAGGACTGTGAGAATTTTGTGGCGGGCAGGACTCTTCTGTTAATATAAGGCGGCTCTCTGTAACCGTGTATCCCGAAATTCCCTATAGGAAAAACGAGTCGTAAGGCCCCATGCAGATGACCGTATTTCATGGCCCGTATTGGCGGTTGCCTCAGGAAGTACACGGCGTCATAGCAACCAATGACGCCGTGTGCTCCTGTCCTCTGGGGCAGCACAGGCCGGGCTTTCACGGGCCGTGAAATACGGTTGTCTGCATGGGGCCTAAGGCTGCTATTTGTGCAGCACAAATTATTCAATATAGCGACCCGCCCCCCCTTAAAGGGCCCCTGCCGATCTTTGCTTCCTTGTCCGGAGATGTCTGCTCACCTAATCTTTCGCTGAGGCTGGTCACTTCTGCAGCCATCCATTGGCTGAGCAAGCATCTCCAGACAAAGACCAGCAAGGACCCAGTAAGCCTCGGAATGGGAGTGACTGGGAATTGGTTAAATATGTCATGGGTTATTCCAGTCTGCAGGAAGTGATGGAGTACAGACCCCCTCCCCCGGAGAACAGGATTGATAGGGAGTGTACACAGCTTTATCTATGTATGATGTCACTACCCTGCCTCCAGTATTACTACTGAGCCAGGGTGTCTCACAATTAGGCCATATTAATGTCACTAAGGCCCCTTTCACACCTGCGGCACGGTGTTCCGGTGGGTTAACAGCCCGCTGGATCCGTGCTGCCACAGGTGCACGTGTGGAGCCAGAACTACGCTCCGGCCCCATTCACTGTAATTGGGGCGGGCCGCTGATCCATTCCTACAGAGATTCAGCTGAAGATCTTATCATCTGTATTCGGGATCATAATCCCTGACGAGCAGAGCAGAGAGGAGGATGAGGCAGCTCTTTACCCTGGCCTGAACTCCCCTTCAGTGCGGGGAGTTCGGGCCAGGGGCTGCGATGCGGATTCCGTGCGTAACACACGTTCATCTGCAAGGGGCCTTAGTGTTGTGAAGTAACTTGTCCTCCTGTGTGATTAGAACAGGTTTTGTGTGTAGTAATAGGACGGCGGCCATTTTATTTCCCCTACTGGTTGCTCCCCAGACAAAACGACCCATTATAACGAATGAAAGGTATTTATATTCATAATAAAGTAATATTTAAGTATTTTCAGTCATTTTATTTTCTTAATTCCTGGAGAACTCCTTTAATGATGAGATGACTCTGCACAGAATGTCACAGACTGTACAGCAAAGCTGACACGTGGTTTACAGAGAACAGGAAGTGTCAGCCTATTGTGTCTCCTTTAGTGGCCATTGTGAATTTAAAAAAGTACCAAATAGCTCCATCAGGAAAACATTCCCTTTGACATATAGCTGAAGGTTCATCTTGGGTCTCGTTGGGTGTGTAATCAAGGAAAGTGACATCTTGTTAAAACACATACTCACTTGGCCTGGTTGTAATAATAAACCTGGTGGAGCGTGCTACCAAGAAAGCTCCTGTACGTGAAATCTGATGAGTAATGCTGAGTCTGTGGGTTCATCCATTGTGTCATGTAAAGCTCTAGGTGACTTGTGAAGATTCACGGTTATATAAGTCACAACTACTATTCTACGTGTCTAGAATATGAGATACAGTAAAACATTATCTCCCTTTGAGTAGTTTTATTCTCCCGTTAGATGATGCATTTCGCCTTCCGGACTTGTAGTAGAGTCTCAGGAATAAAGCAAACATTAGCTGAAGTTGGTCAGATTGAGTTATCGCCCCACCAATTGTTTAAAGGTCAGTCAAAAAGTGACTGCACTTAAAGGGGTTGTCCCACGAAAAATATTCTACTGTTTTCAAACCAGCACCTGGATCTGAATACTTTTGTAATTGCATGTCATTAAAAATTTATTATAGCTACTGAGATATTCAATAAAATGTATCTGTATAGTGCCACTTAATTTCTTATTTCTTTGACCTGCTCACTCAGAAGGCCACACGTGCTCAGTTTCATCCTTCACCTGTGAGCTGTGATAGGGAGAGCTGAGACACGCCTCCTGAGCTGTGATAGGGAGAGCTGAGACACGCCTCCTGAGCTGTGATAGGGAGAGCTGAGACACGCCCCCTGAGCTGTGATAGGGAGAGCTGAGACACGCCCCCTGAGCTGCAGCAGAAAAGACACTCCCCTTGAGCTGTGATAGGGAGAGCTGAGACATGCCTCCTGAGCTGTGATAGGGAGAGCTGAGACACGCCTCCTGAGCTGTGATAGGGAGAGCTCAGACACGCCTCCTGAGCTGTGATAGGGAGAGCTGAGACACGCCTCCTGAGCTGTGATAGGGAGAGCTCAGACACGCCTCCTGAGCTGTGATAGGGAGAGCTGAGACACGCCTCCTGAGCTGTGATAGGGAGAGCTGAGACATGCCTACTGAGCTGTGATAAGGAGAGCTGAGACATGCCTCCTGAGCTGTGATAAGGAGATCTGAGACACGCCTCCTGAGCTGTGATAGGGAGAGCTGAGACACACCTACTGAGCTGTGATAGGGAGAGCTGAGACATGCCCCCTGAGCTGCAGCAGAAAAGACACTCCCCTTGAGCTGTGATAGGGAGAGCTGAGACACGCCCCCTGAGCTGTGATAGGGGGAGCATGGACACGCCCCCTGAGCTGCAGCAGAAAAGACACTCCCCTTGAGCTTTCAGTTTGATATGAATCTAGCAGAGCAATGAATGTGGAGATCTCTGGATCCATGTGAGGTACAGGGCTGGTTCTAGCTGTGTTAGAAAGAGGTTGTCATGTACTATATGATGTCTGATTTTAATTTTTTACATTATTTACCATATCGATGAATTGTGAGATATCAGTGACCCCACTTTCATATGGTCACATATTTCCAATAAACCTCTTCTGTACAGAGAACAACCGGCAACACAAAGAATGAAGGACCAGGGGCAGACTGGCCATAGACTCTACAGAGAAACTTCCCAGTGGGCCGATGCTCAGGGGACCATCTGAGCCCTCCTCACGGCCGCCAGCCAGGTAAGTAGTGACCTGATGCTCCCCTACTCACTGCTGAATTCAACTGTATTGCCGTCCTGAGGCAACTGGAGTAGGAGTAGGAGAACAGAATGATCAGCTGGCTGTGGTCACCACAGTAGGGGAGCTTATGGGGAGGTATTTTGTGCTACTGGGGCAATATTTTGGCTCTTTTAGGGTGGTATAATGTGCTGCAATATGGTATTGCCGGCCCCACCTACTGTTTTGGCCCTGCCCTCTCTCAATTTGGACCCGCCTACAAAATGGAGCCACTGTTAACTTTTGTCCTCCAGTTTCCAGTCTGCTCAGGAATAAGGTCCACCTTATCCTTAGTCATTAGAATGTTTTCAGTGATATTATGTGTTTTATGCTTACATGTCGCAGTATAACATATTCCGGTATGACTTACCCATGTATACGGTGTGTATTCATGTATTTGTATCTGCGGTATTACAAGGCCAGCCGCCATGTTGGGGGTAATTGATTTATAGAAAGCCGAGCTGTCTGCCTTGGTCATGGGAAATAGCCAAACTGCTCCCTGGGAGGTAGTTATCACCGAGCGCTAACGAGGATGGGCCCATTTGTGGATCACGCATGAGAATGAAAAATAATTTTAGTGCTTCGTAACTTGTTCAGGAGGGGGGCGGATGTCCATAACGCGCATGGACATAAGACGTGGCGTATCAGCTCACCTTCATCTTCCTAAAAGAAGGATCTCACCTTCCGAGCGCCCTGGAAGTGTCTCGTTTGATATGCTAGGACTCGGAACGGTGAGATATGAATTATGAAGAAGGGCTGGGGCCTGTATCTTCACCAGAGCAACTGGGAAAATATCTTTTGGATATGTTGACACGTGTTTCAGAGATGGCCAGGGGGCAGGCTGCATGTGTAATGAAGCTCAGCCCAGAGGGGCGGAGTCAGAGGTGTGAGGGAGAATCCCCAGGGGGCAGGCTGCATGTGTAATGAAGCTCAGCCCAGAGGGGCGGAGTCAGAGGTGTGAGGGAGAATGCCCTCAAGCCTGCCCCTGAGGAAAGACATGAAAATGTAATCCCTGCAATATTTGAGGGTCACAAAGTGGGAGATCCAATCGAATTGGTCTCTGCACCATTACTCTGCCCAAATCTCCTGGGAGGAAGGACTTTTACAACACATCTGCTAAGTATCAGAACTTTCTATGTTTTCTCCTTTTTATTTTACAGTTTATGTATGTCTCTTGTTAATCATTTTGTTTGATCTTTTGTCTTATAACCTTAAGAACCTGTTAGCTCCATGAAGAGTGTGTGTGCAGTCTGAGGCTGGATGTTGTTGTTTCGTGAGGCTCACTACCGTGTGTGTGTCTGCTGGCGAGTGGAACACTCAGGGGTGTCCTGTCCACCTTGTAACGGACAGGTGGTGGCGGCAAAAGTTCATTGTTATTGCGTGGGTGTGCTTGCAGGCTTTTGGTGGCGATTTACGCTTGAGTTATGACCCGGCGCAGGGTGTAGCAGCGTGCGAGGGCGTGAGATGAATCGGCCTGAAGGGCTTGAGCAACCCTTGTCACGTGACACGGTGGGCTAGTCTGGTCCCTGGTACGTGACAGAGACAATCACAGGGATCATGAAAGCATGGCAACTGAAGAGCCGACAGAAGACAAGACATTTTGGAGGACCACCAGCCAGATGGCCAACAGGAGTTAAAACAGATTTGATGTTGTGTTAGTCAATAGGGTTGTCGCGGGTATCGATATTTTGAGACTGAATCAATACTTTTATACCAGTATCGATTCGTTACCGGGATTTGCTCTTTTGCGATACTTTTCCTGGCGGATAAAATAAAAAACTCTCTTACCTCTCCTGCGCCGAGGCTCCACTCCGGGTCCAGCACTCCTCTGTCTTCTCTGCCCGCGCTGCACTGTCCTGACCACGTACAGCGCCAGGACGTAGTGCTGGACCTGACGCTGCACGGGAGGAGAAAACACAAAGCGCCGGGGGCACAGTGGGCTGATCTGAGGTCTGATGGGGGCAGGGTGGGCTGATCTGAGGTCTGATGGGGGCAGAGTGGGATGATCTGAGGTCTGATGGGACACTGGGCTGATCTGAGGTCTGATGGGACACTGGGTTGATCTGAGGTCTGATGGGGGCACAGTGGGCTGATCTGAGGTCTGATGGGGGCAGAGTGGGCTGATCTGAGGTCTGATGGGGGCACAGTGGGCTAATCTGAGGTCTGATGGGGGCACAGTGGGCTAATCTGAGGTCTAATGGGGCACAATGGGCTGATCTGAGTTCTGATGGGGGCACAGTGGGCTGATCTGAGGTCTGATGGGGGCACAGTGGGCTGATCTGAGGTCTGATGGGGGCACAGTAGGCTGATCTGAGGTCTGATGGGACACTGGGCTGATCTGACGTCTGATGGGACACTGGGTTGATCTGAGGTCTGATGGGGGCACAGTGGGCTGATCTGAGGTCTGATGGCACAGTGGGCTTATCTGAGGTCTGATGGGGCACAGTGGGCTTATCTGAGGTCTGATGGGGGCACAGTGGGCTGATCTGAGGTCTGATGGGGGCAGGGTGGGCTGATCTGAGGTCTGATGGGGGCAGAGTGGGATGATCTGAGGTCTGATGGGACACTGGGCTGATCTGAGGTCTGATGGGACACTGGGTTGATCTGAGGTCTGATGGGGGCACAGTGGGCTGATCTGAGGTCTGATGGGGGCAGAGTGGGCTGATCTGAGGTCTGATGGGGGCACAGTGGGCTAATCTGAGGTCTGATGGGGGCACAGTGGGCTAATCTGAGGTCTAATGGGGCACAATGGGCTGATCTGAGTTCTGATGGGGGCACAGTGGGCTGATCTGAGGTCTGATGGGGGCACAGTGGGCTGATCTGAGGTCTGATGGGACACTGGGCTGATCTGAGGTCTGATGGGGGCACAGTAGGCTGATCTGAGGTCTGATGGGACACTGGGCTGATCTGACGTCTGATGGGACACTGGGTTGATCTGAGGTCTGATGGGGGCACAGTGGGCTGATCTGAGGTCTGATGGCACAGTAGGCTTATCTGAGGTCTGATGGGGCACAGTGGGCTTATCTGAGGTCTGATGGGGGCACAGTGGGCTGATCTGAGGTCTGATGGGGCAGGGTGGGCTGATCTGAGGTCTGATGGGGGCAGAGTGGGATGATCTGAGGTCTGATGGGACACTGGGCTGATCTGAGGTCTGATGGGACACTGGGTTGATCTGAGGTCTGATGGGGGCACAGTGGGCTGATCTGAGGTCTGATGGGGGCAGAGTGGGCTGATCTGAGGTCTGATGGGGGCACAGTGGGCTAATCTGAGGTCTGATGGGGGCACAGTGGGCTAATCTGAGGTCTAATGGGGCACAATGGGCTGATCTGAGTTCTGATGGGGGCACAGTGGGCTGATCTGAGGTCTGATGGGGGCACAGTGGGCTGATCTGAGGTCTGATGGGGGCACAGTAGGCTGATCTGAGGTCTGATGGGACACTGGGCTGATCTGAGGTCTGATGGGACACTGGGTTGATCTGAGGTCTGATGGGGGCAAGTGGGCTGATCTGAGTCTGATGGCACAGTGGGCTTATCTGAGGTCTGATGGGGCACAGTGGGCTTATCTGAGGTCTGATGGGGGCACAGTGGGCTGATCTGATGTCTGATGGGGGCACAGTGGGCTGATCTGAGGTCTGATGGGGGCACAGTGGGCTGATCTGAGGTCTGATGAGGGCAGAGTGGGCTGATCTGAGGTCTGATGGGGGCACAGTGGGCTAATCTGAGGTCTGATGGGGGCACAGTGGGCTAATCTGAGGTCTGATGGGGCACAGTGGGCTGATCTGAGGTCTGATGGGGGCACAGTGGGCTGATCTGAGGTCTGATGGGGGCACAGTGGGCTGATCTGAGTTCTGATGGGGGCACAGTAGGCTGATCTGAGGTCTGATGGGACACTGGGCTGATCTGAGGTCTGATGGGACACTGGATTGATCTGAGGTCTGATGGGGGCACAGTGGGCTGATCTGAGGTCTGATTGGGGGCACAGTGGGCTTATCTGAGGTCTGATGGGGGCACAGTGGGCTGATCTGATGTCTGATGGGGCACAGTGGGCTGATCTGAGGTCTGATGGGGGCACAGTGGGCTGATCTGAGGTCTGATGGGGGCACAGTGGGCTGATCTGACGTCTGATGGGGGCACAGTGGGCTGATCTGAGGTCTGATGGGGGCACAGTGGGCTAATCTGAGGTCTGATGGGGGCACAGTGGGCTAATCTGAGGTCTAATGGGGCACAATGGGCCTGATCTGAGTTCTGATGGGGGCACAGTGGGCTGATCTGAGGTCTGATGGGGGCACAGTAGGCTGATCTGAGGTCTGATGGGACATTGGGCTGATCTGAGGTCTGATGGGACACTGGGTTGATCTGAGGTCTGATGGGGGCACAGTGGGCTGATCTGAGGTCTGATGGCACAGTGGGCTTATCTGAGGTCTGATGGGGCACAGTGGGCTTATCTGAGGTCTGATGGGGGCACAGTGGGCTGATCTGATGTCTGATGGGGGCACAGTGGGCTGATCTGAGGTCTGATGGGGGCACAGTGGGCTGATCTGAGGTCTGATGAGGGCAGAGTGGGCTGATCTGAGGTCTGATGGGGGCACAGTGGGCTAATTCTGAGGTCTGATGGGGGCACAGTGGGCTAATCTGAGGTCTGATGGGGCACAGTGGGCTGATCTGAGGTCTGATGGGGGCACAGTGGGCTGATCTGAGGTCTGATGGGGGCACACTGGGCTGATCTGAGTTCTGATGGGGGCACAGTAGGCTGATCTGAGGTCTGATGGGACACTGGGCTGATCTGAGGTCTGATGGGACACTGGATTGATCTGAGGTCTGATGGGGGCACAGTGGGCTGATCTGAGGTCTGATGGGGGCACAGTGGGCTTATCTGAGGTCTGATGGGGGCACAGTGGGGCTTATCTGAGGTCTGATGGGGGCACAGTGGGCTGATCTGAGGTCTGATGGGGGCACAGTGGGCTTATCTGAGGTCTGATGGGGCACAGTGGGCTGATCTGATCTGAGGTCTGATGGGGGCACAGTGGGCTGATCTGAGGTCTGATGGGACACTGGGCTGATCTGAGGTCTGATGGGACACTGGATTGATCTGAGGTCTGATGGGGGCACAGTGGGCTGATCTGAGGTCTGATGGGGGCACAGTGGGCTGATCTGAGGTCTGATGGGGGCACAGTGGGCTTATCTGAGGTCTGATGGGGGCACAGTGGGCTTATCTGAGGTCTGATGGGGGGCACAGTGGGCTGATCTGATGTCTGATGGGGGCACAGTGGGCTGATCTGATGTCTGATGGGGGCACAGTGGGCTTATCTGAGGTCTGATGGGGGCACAGTGGGCTGATCTGACGTCTGATGGGGGCACAGTGGGCTGATCTGTGGTCTGATGGGACACTGGGCTGATCTGAGGTCTGATGGGACACTGGGCTGATCTGAGGTCTGATGGGGGTACACAGATTTTTGTGTGTTTTATTTTTTTGGCGTGGTATCGATTGGTATCGAGTATTGCAATACTTTTTCTTGGTATCGAAATTGAATCAAAATTTTAATATCGTGACAACCCTATTAGGCACCCGGTGATCACTTTTCCTCTGTGCTTTTCATCACAATGATTGAGTCAAGAGGCTTAACTCTGAAATCCAGACTCCACTACAAGTAAATACCTCTCAGAGTTTTCTATTCATGTGTTCAGCCACATTTAGCTTGGCCTAGACCTCTCCGATCCCTATCAGTCAAATTTGAAAATGCAGCTTAGTAATTGTATTAGTTTTGGAACAGATTCAGTCCAGATTAGATTGTATCACATCTTGCGTCTGGCTGTAACTTTTCAAGATCAAACTACTTCCTAGATGTGGTACAGAAGTCAACGTTTGATGTCTCAACGATACAACCTCGGAACGTATCGAGGGAATGCAAGTTCTTTATAATCATGGGGCCACCTTAAAAGGGACCTGTGACTCCTGCAGTCCCCTTTATAATACTGAACTACAGGGGCCACTAATTGTGCTGAGTGAATGAGCTTTAATGGCCATCCAGCAGCATTGAGGGGACTCGCCAACAATGGGTCTTACATAGGAACCTCACACATAATGGCATCCACAACTCTTCATCTTTCAAAGGAGCGGTGGCGTTGGCCAACAACTTTTTGTAATCCAGCATTTGGATTATTTTTGTCTCATACAAATCTCGGAAACAATGGGTGCAGGCATAAAACTGGTGTCAGAACTCATCTCCATATCAATGTGTGGTTTAGCCACCAGATCACTACTGATGTGACTCTTCTGACAACTTCTATGAGTTATTTGTCAGAAAACGGGATTAGATGAAGCCAAAGGAATGTTCTAGAAGATGGACGCAAGCCAAAACTTTCATTTGCATGCAAGGCTGTAGTTGGATTCCTCATTATCATGCAAATTTTATGGAGATTTTGAAGTATTCAGGTATTTTCCCACTGCTGTAGGAGATGGTATCTGAGAACGGATCCAGCATGAAACTTCTCATGGAAGACCAGAGTCAAAAATTGCTGTCTCCAAAATTGGAGTGCTATATCCCTGAGTGATGTTTTGTGATGACGCCATTTTTGATCTCCACCAGTGTTAAGAGGCCCATCGTGTGGGTCTAAACTGCTGTCCTTCTAACAGTAATAATGTGGTAGTGCCGATCCCTCGAGACCACAACCAAACCGCCGCATCAAGAAATACAACTGAAACCTTCTCCATTACTGTGTGAAAGCTCGTCTCTGTACTGAATTAATGATCACAACTAAGGAACATTTCAAAAAAGATGCTAACATCGGGTAGAGTCTTCATCCTCAGATTCCTGTGGGACGACTGTAATTGAGTTACTTATCGAATTCTCCATTGTCCATCTATATATATCTACAGTATCTATACCTGGATGTAATTGATGCTTCCAGTAAAAAAAAGCTAAATATATACATCGTGGAATCCAGTTCCTTAAAGGGGTTTTCTCAGTTGTTAAGACTGATAACTAGTGTTGAGCGAAGCATTCGAAGTAGAAATCAGTCCGAAGTTTACGAAAACAATGCCGTCTCCACCATTGTCCTGTGAGGTGAGCATAGGGAAAGACATGACAAGTGTTCATGCACTAGGAACAGTGTTGCTGAAGAATAGAAGAATATTGGAGAGGTAGAGTGTAGGGAGACTGCAGGGAGAGTGTAGGGAGACTGCAGACAGACTTATGCGTCAGTTCTATTTACCATATTTTTCACTTTATAAGACTCACTTTTTCTCCCCCAAAAGTAGGGGGAAAATTGCCCTGCGTCTTATAAAGCGAATTCTAGTGAGTGCTTCCATTATAGAAGCGCTCATTAGTATGCATTAGGTGCTGGGAGTGGGGAAACATACTCACCCTCCTGTGCCGCGGCTCCGCACCGGGTCCGGCGCTCCTCTGTTTTCTCTGGCGGGCGCTCCACTGTCCTGACCGCGTACAACGTCAGGACGTAGTGCGCACACTATGACCTGACGCTGCACGCAGTCAGGTGACAGTGCAGCGTCGGCAGAAGACAGAAGAGCACCAGACCTGGAACGGAGCCCCGGCGCAGGAGAGTTAAGAGAGTTCTGATCTGAGGTTTGATGGGGGCACATTGGGCTAATATGGCAGCACAGTGGGCTGATCTGAGGTCTGATGGGGGCACAGTGGGCAAATATGGCGGCCACAGTGGGCTGATGGGCTGATCTGAGGTATGATGCGGTTAGAGTGGGCTGATATGTGGGGCTGATCTGAGGTCTGATGGGGCAGAGTGGGCTGATATGGAGGCACAGTGGGCTGATATGGGGGCTGATCTGAGGTCTGATGGGGCACAGTGGGCTGATATGGGGGCTGATCTGAGGTCTGATGGGGCACAGTGGGCTGATATGGGGCTGATGGTCTGATCTGAGGTCTGATGGGGGCACAGTGGGCTGATCTGAGGTCTGATGGGGGCACAGTGGGCTGATCTGAGGTCTGATGGAGGCACAGTGGGCTGATATGGGGGCTGATGGGCTGATCTGAGGTCTGATGGGGTCACAGTGGGCTGATGGGGGCAGAGTGGGCTGATATGGGGGCTGATCTGAGTCTGATGGGGCACAGTGGGCTGATATGGGGGCTGATGGTCTGATCTGAGGTCTGATGGGGCACAGTGGGCTGATATGGGGACTGATGGGCTGATCTGAGGTCTGATGGGGGCACAGTCGAGCTGATCTGAGGTCTGATGGGGGCACAGTGGGCTGATATGGGGGCTGATGGGCTGATCTGAGGTCTGATGGGGTCACAGTGGGCTGATATGGGGGCTGATCTGAGGTCTGATGGGGCACAGTGGGCTGATCTGAGGTCTAATGAGGGCACAGTGGGCTGATCTGAGGTCTGATGGGGGCACAGTGGGGCTGATCTGTGGTCTGATGAGGGCACAGTGGGCTGATCTGTGGTTGATGGGGGCACAGTGGGCTGATCTGAGGTATGATGAGGGCACAGTGGGCTGATCTCAGGTCTGATGAGGGCACAGTGGGCTGATATGGGGGCTGATGGGGGCACAGTGGGCTGATCGGGAGGTCTGATGAGGCACAGTGGGCTGATCTGTGGTCTGATGAGGGCACAGTGGGCTGATCTGTGGTCTGATGGGGGCACAGTGGGCTGATCTGAGGTCTGATGAGGGCACAGTGGGCTGATCTGAGGTCTGATGAGGGCACAGTGGTCTGATGTGGGGGGCTGATGGGCTGATCTGAGGTCTGATGGGGTCACAGTGGGCTGATGAGGGCACAGTGGGCTGATATGGGGGCTGATGGGCTGATCTGAAGTCTGATGGGGGCACAGTGGGCTAATCTGAGGTCTGATGAGGGCACAGTGGGCTGATCTGAGGTCTGATGAGGGCACAGTGGTCTGATGTGGGGGCTGATGGGCTGATCTGAGGTCTGATAGGGGTCTGACATGTAGAGCTGATGGGGTTCTGACATGGAGGGCTGATATGGGGGTCTGATGTGATGTCCTGAAATTTAAGGGGGGTCTGATATTAGGATCTGATATGTGTGATGAAAAATATTTTTTTCTTATTTTCCTACTCTAAAATCTGGGGGGCGTCTTATCATCAGGTGTGTCTTATAAAGCGAAAAACACGGTATTTATTCCTACATCAGCCATAAACTAAGATTTGTAATTCAATATCAATAAGATTGAAGCCTTTAGTGTTCTGGTGCCAGCGTGCCAACCAATACCATCCCGTCTCCACCTCTTAGAGGTGCCAGGTCTTAATGATGACCAGCCTCTTCTTTTGCTGGCTTTACTTCTTCCAAATCACCCTGTCCTAGAAAAGTCAACAAGATGCAGCAAGAGAAAAAAGGTCCTAAAGACATGGCGCCCAAAGTCACCTTCAAGACGCATCTAAAAAAAATACAAGAATGTCTTTGTGACTCCAGGATAGATGCTGGGAAGTGTGAAATCACCCCAATTGTGACATGATCATAAAATTAGAAATGTAGACGAATCAGAGAAGTGACTACAGAAATATCCACATGAGACCAAGACTCTCAGAACAATTCCTAATTATCTGTCGCCATAGAGAACCGTACAGGAAGGAACCGGCCTTCATCACCTCCATCTCCCTTCCTGAATCTTTAAGGGGATTTACAGAACTCCTGCCTCTTTTCAAGATATCGGAAATTGTAATAATAGTAGTAGTATACCAGCTGTAATATATATCATCCTATATACAGTGATATGAAGCATGCTGGTATAACCTGGGTATCTCCTGTATATAATTATATATGTACAGCTGGTATAAGTTATACATCTTCTTGTATATAGTGATATGGAGCATGCTGGTATAACCTGGGTATCTCCTGTATATAATTATATATGTACAGCTGGTATAAGTTATACATCTTCTTGTATATAGTGATATGGAGCATGCTGGTATAACCTGGGTATCTCCTGTATATAATTATATATGTACAGCTGGTATACGTTATACATCTTCTTGTATATAGTGATATGGAGCATGCTGGTATAACCTGGGTATCTCCTGTATATAATTATATATGTACAGCTGGTATAAGTTATACATCTTCTGTATATAGTGATATGGAGCATGCTGGTATAACCTGGGTATCTCCTGTATATAATTATATATGTACAGCTGGTATAAGTTATACATCTTCTTGTATACAGTGATATGGAGCATGCTGGTATAACCTGGGTATCTCCTGTATATAATTATATATGTACAGCTGGTATAAGTTATACATCTTCTGTATATAGTGATATGGAGCATGCTGGTATAACCTGGGAATCTCCTGTATATAATTATATATGTACAGCTGGTATAAGTTATACATCTTCTTGTATATAGTGATATGGAGCATGCTGGTATAACCTGGGTATCTCCTGTATATAATTATATATGTACAGCTGGTATAAGTTATACATCTTCTTGTATATAGTGATATGGAGCATGCTGGTATAACCTGGGTATCTCCTGTATATAATTATATATGTACAGCTGGTATAAGTTATACATCTTCTTGTATATAGTGATATGGAGCATGCTGGTATAACCTGGGTATCTCCTGTATATAATTATATATGTACAGCTGGTATAAGTTATACATCTTCTTGTATAATAGTGATATGGAGCATGCTGGTATAACCTGGGTATCTCCTGTATATAATTATATATGTACAGCTGGTATAAGTTATACATCTTCCTGTATACAGTGATATGGAGCATGCTGGTATAACCTGGGTAATCTCCTGTATATATTATATATGTACAGCTGGGTATAAGTTATACATCTTTTTGTATATAGTGATATGGAGCATGCTGGTATAACTGGGTATCTCCTGTATATAATTATATATGTACAGCTGGTATAAGTTATACATCTTCCTGAATATAGTGATATGGAGCATGCTGGTATAACCTGGGTATCTCCTGTATATAATTATATATGTACAGCTGGTATAAGTTATACATCTTTTTGTATATAGTGATATGGAGCATGCTGGTATAACCTGGGTATCTCCTGTATATAATTATATATGTACAGCTGGTATAAGTTATACATCTTCTTATATATAGTGATATGGAGCATGCTGGTATAACCTGGGTATCTCCTGTATATAATTATATATGTACAGCTGGTATAAGTTATACATCTTCTTGTATATAGTGATATGGAGCATGCTGGTATAACCTGGGTATCTCCTGTATATAATTATATATGTAACAGCTGGTATAAGTTATACATCTTCTGTATATAGTGATATGGAGCATGCTGGTATAACCTGGGTATCTCCTGTATATAATTATATATGTACAGCTGGTATAAGTTATACATCTTCTGTATATAGTGATATGGAGCATGCTGGTATAACCTGGGTATCTCCTGTATATAATTATATATGTACAGCTGGTATAAGTTATACATCTTCTTGTATATAGTGATATGGAGCATGCTGGTAATAACCTGGGTATCTCCTGTATATAATTATATATGTACAGCTGGTATAAGTTATACATCTTCTTGTATATAGTGATATGGAGCATGCTGGTATAACCTGGGTATCTCCTGTATATAATTATATATGTACAGCTGGTATAAGTTATACATCTTCTGTATATAGTGATATGGAGCATGCTGGTATAACCTGGGTATATCCTGTATATAATTATATATGTACAGCTGGTATACAGTTATACATCTTCTGTATACAGTGATATGGAGCATGCTGGTATAACCTGGGTATCTCCTGTATATAATTATATATGTACAGCTGGTATAAGTTATACATCTTCTGTATATAGTGATATGGGGCATGCTGGTATAACCTGGGTATCTCCTGTATATAATTATATATGTACAGCTGGTATAAGTTATACATCTTCTTGTATATAGTGATATGGAGCATGCTGGTATAACCTGGGGATCTCCTGTATATAATTATATATGTACAGCTGGTATAAGTTATACATCTTCTTGTATATAGTGATATGGACCATGCTGGTATAACCTGGGTATCTTCCTGTATATAATTATATATGTACAGCTGGTATAAGTTATACATCTTCTGTATATAGTGATATGGAACCATGCTGGTATAACCTGGGTATCTCTGTATATAATTATATATGTACAGCTGGTATAAGTTATACATCTTTGTATACAGTGATATGGAGCATGCTGGTATAACTGGGTATCTCCTGTATATAATTATATATGTACAGCTGGTATAGAGTTATACATCTTCTGTATATAGTTGATATGGAGCATGCTGGTATACCTGGGTATCTCCTGGTATATAATTATATTATGTACAGCTGGTATAAGTTATATATCTTCTTGTATATAGTGATATGGAGCATGCTGGTATAACCTGGGTATCTCCTGTATATAATTATATATGTACAGCTTGTATAAGTTATACATCTTCTGTATATAGTGATATGGAGCATGCTGGTATAACCTGGGTATCTCCTGTATATAATTATATATGTACAGCTTGTATAAGTTATACATCTTCTGTATATAGTAATATGGAGCATGCTGGTATAACCTGGGTATCTTCTGTATATAATTATATATGTACAGCTGGTATATATTATACAGTGATGTGTTTTTTCCTTTGTAGAGATACTTTAATCTTTAGTCAGTCTTGATGACTTCCCTCTCAGCCGGTGTTGTACGCTCCGTCACTTATCTCCCACGTCAGGGACAGGTCTCAGCTGTGGTATAATAAGTGGATGGAGTAAGTTTATCAGTGACTCCATCTGCTGTATACAGAGTCCGGGGCTCACACGAAGCATCTTCTCCTGCTGCACATCCGGCACTCTTTCACCTTACGTCAGCCTGACATGTTACATATTTTTAGAGGGGGACAGGCAGGAGTTCTGTAGATGCCTTCCCCCGTCTGGAGGTGGGTGTGGAGACACGGTCACATCACGAGGGAGGAGCACCATCAAATTTACTGACGGAGGAGGAGGAAGAGGAGAAAGGCGGTTGTAAAAAAAACCAGGAAATACAGAAAGTGCACCCTCTGCACATATAACTACCCATGCAAAAAAAAACCAGCACAAGTCAGGAGACCTCCTTCTGTGCCTGGAGGTTCTCAGCAGTCACCACAGCGCAGACACATCTCAGCCACCCTCAGAGCAGCGCTCTCCCTGGATGTCATCTCTGGAGGGGCATTTACCAGGGTCCGCCGTCTCATCTCTAGCTCTATGTAGATCATAGGACGCCGCTCTTCACCTGGGAACATGGACGTGTTCTGTGGAAGCGACGGGAAGCTAGGCTCCAAGTTCTGGGTAGGAATTCTCATGTATTTTCTGTGTGGTTTTCTTTTCTTTTTTATATTTTTTTGTTTCAAAATGTCCAGAAAATCTATGAAACCGTCTACGTTTTGTGGACATTTTTACACGTGTCCGATCCCTATATTTGATGTATTACGTGTAGACCCATTGATTACCTTGGGACCGCACAGGAATATGATCTGTCCGCGTTCGTACGTCCGCGCCGCAGCTTATAGAACATGTCCTAGGCATTTTGACCATGGGGCCGGCGGGATGCACGTGGCCAGTACCCGCATTTTCCAGATTCCCGTTTTTCACCGTATATTCCGAACGCATGCAGCAAGCAGACACTGCAGAACGTAGTGTGAACGCAGCTCTTCAGCGGGTTACAGCACGCAGGCTAGCCTTTACACCACACGCACATTACTTGACCCTCGGCCGCCCATGACTCTGCCACCGCTTGTCCTTCCTTGGACCACGTCTGGTCAGTACTTACACTGCATACCGAGAACATCTCACATTACCAGTCATTCCGGAGAGTCTCCCAACTGGTCGGCTAGACTTCAATATTTTGGACCTTATGTTTCCCCACTGTCGACGCATCAACTTCAAGACGATTGTTCACCTAATTGGCGCTATTGTCACCAGATATTCAATGTTATTCACTTCATCAATGTTATGGCTCATCGGTGTAGATAGATAGATAGATAGATAGATAGACAGATAGATAGATAATAGATAGATAGATAGATAGATAGATAGATAGATAGACAGACAGACAGATAGATAGATAGACAGATAGATAGATAATAGATAGATAGATAGATAGACGCAGTAATGAAGGCAGCACAGACAGAGTACACAGGTGAAGATGTGCCAGCGGCTCCGGACGAGATCCAGTCCACTTGAATATAAAAGTAACAAAATCCGCAGCACAACCAAAAATGTGCTTAAATCAAATTGTGGATTATTTCACCAGGACGACATTTCAGTCCTCACACTGGGACTTTTCTGGGACTGAAACGTCAGGACTCCATGATGGATGCTTGAGAAAAGTCCCAGTGTGAGGACTGAAATGTCGTCCTGGTGAAATAATCCACAATTTGATTTAAGCACATTTTTGGTGGTGCTGCGGATTTTGTATTTTAGATAGATTGATAGATATGAGATAGATAGATAGATAGATAGATAGATAGATAGATAGATAGATAATAGATGGATATGAGATAGATAGATAGATAGATAATAGATAGATATGAGATAGATAGATAATAGATGGATAGATAGATAGATAGATAGATATGAGATAGATAGATATGAGATAGATAGATAGATATGAGATAGATAGATAGATAGATATGAGATAGATAGATAATAGATGGATAGATAGATATGAGATAGATATGAGATAGATAGATAGATAGATAGATAGATAGATAGATAGATAGATAGATAGATAGATAGATAGATATGATAGACAGACAGATATGAGATAGATTAGATAGATATGATAGATAGATATGAGATAGATATGAGATAGATAGATAGATAGATAGATATTAGATAGATATGATAGACAGACAGATATGAGATAGATTAGATAGATATGATAGATAGATATGAGATAGATAGATAGATAGATAGATAGATAGATAATAGATATGAGATAGATAGATAGATAATAGATGGATAGATAGATAATAGATAGATAATAGATAATAGATAGATAGATAGATAGATAGATATGAGATAGATAGATAGATATGAGATAGATAGGAGATAGATAGATAGATATGAGATAGATAGATAGATAGATAGATATGAGATAGATAGATAGATAGATAGATAGATAGATAGATATGAGATAGATAGATAGATATAGATACAAATAGATAAGACATAGTATTTGGGGTGACCTTTGTCTTCAGCTTCACTTCTTCTAAGTACACTTGTACATATTTCTAAAAGGAACTCAGAAGAGAGGTTATTCCAAACATCTTGGAGGACTAAGCGCAGATCTTCTGTGGATGTAGACTTGCTCAGATCCTTCTGTCTCTCCATGTAATCCCAGACAGACTGGATGATGTTGGGACCATATCATCATCACTTCCAAGTCCTGCAGGTAAATAAATTTGGAGACAATCAGACGCGTCCCTGGTGGTATTGCATGATGGACAAGTATCTGCCCGTATTAATCCTCACCAAATCCCCAACTCTAATGGCAGAAAAGTGCAGCACATCATGCTTCCTTCAAAACTAGTCCTCCAAGATGTTTGGAGCGACCTCCCTGCCGAGTTCCTCCATCTGTGTGCAAGTATCTAGAAGAAGTGATGCTGGAGGCACGGGGCAGTCACTATCGCCCCACAGAGCCCTGATCCCAACATCATCCAGTCTGTCTGGGATTACATGAAGAGACAGAAGGATCTGAACAAGCTTACATCCACAGAAGATCTGAGCTTAGTCCTCCAAGATGTCTGGAGCGACCTCCCTGCAGAGTTCCTCCAACTGTGTACAAGTATCTAGAAGAAGTGATGCTGGAGGCACGGGGCAGTCACTATCGCCCCACAGAGCCCTGATCCCAACATCATCCAGTCTGTCTTGGATTACATGAAGAGACAGAAGGATCTGAACAAGCTTACATCCACGGAAGATCTGAGCTTAGTCCTCCAAGATGTCTGGAGCGACCTCCCTGCTGAGTTCCTCCATCTGTGTACAAGTATCTAGAAGAAGTGATCGGAGGCACGGGGCAGTCACTATTGCCCCACAGAGCCCTGATCACAACATCATCCAGTCTGTCTGGGATTACATGTAGAGACAGAAGGATCTGAACAAGCTTACATCCACAGAAGATCTGAGCTTAGTCCTCCAAGATGTCTGGAGCGACCTCCCTGCTGAGTTCCTCCATCTGTGTACAAGTATCTAGAAGAAGTGATCGGAGGCACGGGGCAGTCACTATCGCCCCACAGAGCCCTGATCCCAACATCATCCAGTCTGTCTGGGATTACATGAAGAGACAGAAGGATCTGAACAAGCCTGCATCCACAGAAGATAGAAGCTTAGTCCTCCAAGATATCTGGAGCGACCTCCATGTCGAGTCCCTCCATCTGTGTACAAGTACCTGGAAGAACTGATGCTGGAGGCACGGGGCAGTCACCCCAGATACAGACTGGATTTAGATTTCTCTTTTCTTCTTTCACTTTGTATTTTTTAACACTTCGGTTTCTGAAAGCGTTTCTTACTGGGCAGCATTTTTTGCACACGTGCCTGATACTTTTGCACGGTACTATATATAAACACACAGTTCTGTTCACAGTCAATTGGTTCTCAGTGCTGTAGATTCCAGATGATTCATGTGGTTTGTGACTCTCCACTTCTCATGCTCTGCATGTCTCTGGTGGTTTATGTGGTGGGTTTTACTACACGCGATGCTTGATATCTGCTGCTCCGTGACTGATACATTACATGCTCTGATACTGTACATTACATGCGCTGATACTGTATGTTACATGCGCTGATACTGTATGTTACATGCACCGATACTGTACCTTACATGTTCTGATACTGTACGTTACATACACTGACATTGCATTGCGATGCATTACATTGTACATTGCATGCGCTGATACTGTACATTACATGCGCTGATACTGTACATTATATGCGCTGATACTGTACGTTACATGCGCTGATATTGTACATTACACGTGCTGATACTGTACGTTATATGCGCTGACCCTGTACGTTACATGTGCTGATACTGTACATTATATGCGCTGATACTGTACGTTACATGCGCTGATACTGTACATTACACGCGCTGATACTGTACATTACACGCGCTGATACTGTACGTTACATGTGCTGATACTGTACATCATATGCGCTGATACTGTACGTTACACGCGCTGATACTGTACATTACACGCGCTGATACTGTACATTATATGCGCTGATACTATACATTACATACGGTGATACTGTACATTACATACGCTGATACTGTACGTTACATGCGCTGATACTGTACATTACATGCGCTGATACCGTACGTTACATGCGCTGATACTGTACGTTACATGCGCTGATACTGTACGTTACATGCGCTGATACTGTACATTATAGGCGCTGATACTGTACATCATATGCGCTGATACTGTACGTTACATGCGCTGATACTGTACGTTACATGCGCTGATACTGTACGTTACATGCGCTGATACTGTACATCACATGCGCTGACCCTGTACGTTACATGCACTGACACTGTACATTACATGCGCTGATACTGTACGTTACATGTGCTGATACTGTACGTTACACACGCTGATACCGTACATTACACGCGCTGATACCGTACGTTACACGTGCTGATACTGTACATTACATGCGCTGACCCTGTACGTTACATGCGCTGATACTGTACATTATATGCGCTGATACTGTACATTACAGATGCTGATACTGTACATTATATGCGCTGATACTGTACGTTACATGCTCTTATACTGTACGTTACATGCACTGATACTGTACATTACATGCACTGACCCTGTACATTACATGCGCTGATACTGTACGTTACATGTGCTGATACTGTACGTTACACACGCTGATACCGTACATTACATGTGCTGATACTGTACGTTACACGTGCTGATACTGTACATTACATGCACTGACCCTGTATGTTACATGCGCTGACCCTGTACGTTACACGTGCTGATACTGTACATTACATGTGCTGATACTGTACGTTACACACGCTGATACCGTACATTACATGTGCTGATACTGTACGTTACACGTGCTGATACTGTACATTACATGCGCTGACCCTGTACGTTACACGTGCTGATACTGTACATTACATGCGCTGATACTGTACATCACATGCGCTGACCCTGTACATTAAATGCACTGATACTGTACGTTACACGTGCTGACACTTTTATATTAGATTGATGTACTTATATACATCACATAGCACCATTGACCTGACACAGTAAGTCCTCGTACACACAGCTGTGCTGCGACCTCCGTATTATGGAGACACCATATGACGGCAGAATCCATGCATCACTCTATAGCACCGTCCTATTTCACAGCGTCCTCCATAATGCCCCTGTCCCTGGCGAGGGTCACAGGAAAACACTTATCCGTCGTGTTCTTTGAGTTTAAGAACTGAGGAGGATGGGTGGAGTAGTTTGGGTGCTTGGCCAGGTACGTGGCTGGGACAGTATTGGGTCAGTACTCTTGCAGATGATTGCGAGGACGTGTCGTACATTTAGCGGTTTTGAGGAAGTCACGATCTGTGCAGCTGACCTCCACGCGTTTCAGTTCTTCACCTTGCAGTCTCATTGTGTGCGTTCTGTCCTGTGACAGTAATATTGTGCCGTGTCACTGTGCGCTCCAGGCGTAGACAGCAGGTCTCACATGTGAAACAGCAGAGACTGACTTCAGTGCAAACTCACGAGGTGCAACCACTGCGAGGGTCGCTCCACATACGTTACAACATCCAGCTCCTGATAGTCCACAGGTTGGAAAAGGTGCCGCCTCACAGCAGACACTAATACCGTACTTATCGGTTACCCTAACAGAAAGTTCCAGAAGCCAGATCCTTCAGCCGCGGACCAAGCTGGAGGCTATCAGATCTACTGTAAGAACTACTGACTCTTGTGCTGGGGCCCCCTGTTTCCTGGAGAGGACATGAGGGGCCCGACTGTGGTAGGCAGTTTTATATCAGAAGAATATTGCATTATCTGTACAATCCCTGTTCCTGTAGCCACATCTATATGGTAAGCAAAGAGTTAAACCGCCATAATGAGGACTGTGGGGGGGTGATGTAAACTCATGGGGGGGGGAGTGTTTTCCTGGAAGGTTTCTGGTCTGACTTTGTCATTACCGGATATTTAGATGGCGGAGGAAAGTGGGGCAGATACTACCGGCGGCACAAATAACTACTAGACTAGGCGGGATGAAGTTGGGGTCATCACGAGCAAAAAAAAAGAAAAAGACGGGAAAATAAATTATATAAATTAAAGGTTCTACCGCGTAGTATCAGTAATATCCTACCGCATGAGAGATGGAGCCGAAACCAAGGAATGAATAAAACACTTAAAAGAAAAAAGTTATAAGGAGGAGGCCCAAAGCTAAAGGGATAAAGCATCCTAGTGCAGAATGAGGACATATAGTCCAAAATTAGTTTAGACATCTCTGTCCCCATCAGATTCCTCTGTCCCCGTCTCCTCCATACACCTCTGTCCTCCTCCAGACTCCTCTGTCCTCCTCCAGACTCCTCTGTCCACTCCAGACTCCTCTGTCCACTCCAGACTCCTCTGTCCACTCCAGACTCCTCTGTCCACTCCAGACTCCTCTGTCCACTCCAGACTCCTCTGTCCTCCTCCAGACTCCTCTGTCCACTCCAGACTCCTCTGTCCTCCTCCAGACTCCTCTGTCCCCTACAGACTCATCAGTTCTCCTCCAGACTCCTCTGTCCTCCTCCAGACTCCTCTGTCCTCCTCCAGACTCCTCTGTCCCCTCCAGACTCCTCTGTCCCCTCCAGACTCCACTGTCCCCTACAGACTCCTCTGTCTCCTCCAGACTCCTCTGTCCTCCTCCAGACTCCTCTGTCCCTCCAGACTCCTCTGTCCCCTCCAGACTCCACTGTCTCCTCCAGACTCCACTGTCCCCTCCAGACTCCACTGTCCCTACAGACTCCTCTGTCTCCTCCAGACTCCTCTGTCCTCCTCCAGACTCCTCTGTCCTCCAGACTCCTCTGTCCCCTCCAGACTCCTCTGTCCCCTCCAGACTCCTCTGTCCCCTCCAGACTCCCTCTGTCTCCTCAGACTCCTCTGTCCCCTCCAGACTCCTCTGTCCCCTACAGACTCCTCTGTCCCCTACTGTCCCCAGACTACAGACTCCACTGTCCACTCCAGACTCCTCTGTCCCTCCAGACTCCTCTGTCCTCCTCCAGACTCCTCTGTCCTCTCCAGACTCCACTGTCTCTCCAGACTCCTCTGTCTCCTCCAGACTCCACTGTCCATGTCTCCTCCAAGATCCTTCCAGACTCCACTGTGTCCCCTCCAGACTCCCACTGTCTTCCTTCCAGACTCCTCTGGTCCTCCTCCCAGACTCGACTGTCCCTCCTCCAGACCTTCACTGGTCTTCCTCCCCAGACATCCACTGTCTCCCTCCAGGAGCTCCACTGTCTCCTCCCAGACTCTACTGGGTCTCCTGCCAGACTCCACCGTCCACTCCAGACTACCTCACTGTCCCCTCCAGACTCCACTGTCCCCTCCAGACCTCCACTGTCCCCTCCAGACTCCCACTGTTCCACTCCAGACTGCCACTGTCTCCTCCAGACCGTCCACTGTCCCCTCCCAGACTCCACTGCCCACTCCAGACTCCACTGTCTCCTCCAGGACTCACCTGTCTTCCTCCAGACTCCACTGTCTCCTCCAGACTCCACTGCTCCTCCAGACTCCACTGTCCCCTCCAGACTCCTCTGTCTCCTCCAGACTCCACTGTCCTCCTCCAGACTCCTCTGTCCTCCTCCAGACTCCTCTGTCCTCCTCCAGACTCCTCTGTCCTCCTCCAGACTCCTCTGTCCACTCCAGACTCCTCTGTTCCCTTCCACTTTAATCTGTCCCCCCAGACACCTCTGTTCCTCTTAGGGTGGCCAGACAATCTGGTTTCCCAGCACCTTGTCCTCTATCTGGCAGAAGGCCTGGATGGACTCCCGGTCCTCATTGTCTATGGCTGGGCGCACTAAGTGCCAAATTGCGCCATCTGAGCTCTCACTCAGTCACTAGAGCGATATTCCGCTGAGAGTGATGATGCAAGATATTCACTCATCGCAGAACCAGTCAAGCAGTAGATGAGCAGCCTGCGCACTGCACTCAGCCAGTCACTCAGCGGAATATCACCCTAGTGACTGACAGAAGCAGCAGCAGCCAGGCCCTTGTGCAGCAAGTAGAAGTCTGGAGAAAGGGGGAAAACCCTGGCTCAGAATATCAGATGAGGGACTACTGTTGTGCAGGATTTAGGGGCAGATACTGTGGGGGATTCACTGTATGAGGAGCAGATACTATGGGGGGGATTCACTGTATGAGGGGCAGATACTATGGGGGGATTCACTGTGAGTGAGGCAGATACTGTGGGAGGATTCACTGTATGAGGGGCAGATACTATGGGGGGGGATTCACTGTGAGTGAGGCAGATACTGTGGGAGGATTCACTGTATGAGGAGCAGATACTATGGGTGGATTCACTGTTGGAGGGTTAGATACTGGGGGGATTCACTGTATGAGGAGCAGATACTGGGGGGGATTCACTGTTATGAGCGGACAGATACTGAGGGGGATTCACTGTATGAGGGGCAGATTACAGGGGGGATTCACTGTATGAGGGGCAGATACTATGGGTGGATTCACTGTGGGAGGGTTAGATACTGTGGGGGGTTCAATGTGAGAGGGGCAGATACTGGGGGGATTCACTGTATGAGGGGCAGATACTCTGGGGGGATTCACTGTATGAGGTGCAGATGCTGTATGAGAGGCAGATACTTTGGGGGGTGTTCTATGTATGAGGGGCAGATACTTTGGGGGGGTTCAATGTGAGAGGGGCAGATACTGTGGGGGGATTCACTGTATGAGGGGCAGATACTGTGGGGGGATTCACTGTATGAGGGGCAGATACTGTGGGGGGATTCACTGTATGAGGGGCAGATACTGTGGGGGGATTCACTGTATGAGGGGCAAGATACTTTGGGGGGGTTCAATGTGAGAGGGGCAGATACTGTGGGGGATTCACTGTATGAGGGGCAGATACTGTGGGGGGTTCACTGTATGAGGGGCAGATACTGTGGGGGGGTTCACTGTATGAGGGGCAGATACTGTGGGGGGATTCACTGTATGAGGGGCAGATACTGTGGGGGGATTCACTGTATGAGGGGCAGATACTGTGGGGGGATTCACTGTATGAGGGGCAGATACTGTGGGGGGATTCTATGTATGAGGGGCAGATACTTTGGGGGAAGGAGGTGCTCTCTTTAGGGGCATGATGTCCTCCTTTTTGGAGCTATGGAAGTGGCCACCCTAGTTCCCCCTCCAGATTCCTCTTTCCCTTCTGGCCCCCTCTAGACTTCCCTATCTTCGGCACAGTGGTATACATCAGCGGTATTATTCTTATTATGTGACGTTGTGTTATCTTCATGATGTGACCCAGGATGGGAGAGATGAACAGAGTGTGGACAGAAGGCCGTGTCCGAGGACCAACCCCCAGTATGAGGCCATGGACGTAGTCCATATTGGGGTATTGGCACATTGAGACTCGGGGTGAATATTCTCATGTTTAGTCCTATATATGGCTGGATGCACAGTAGGAAAGTATTTCTGTTTTGTGGCTCGTTTGCTGCAATTTTATCAAACTAATATCTGCACAAAACAGGAAAGAAACAGAGAACGCACGAACTGTTACTGCAGATACTTGTATCCCCGCTCCTGTGTCACCGTACTGCCCATAGAGTGGGGTACAAGGCAATAAACCATTACCAACCATTGAGCTATAGGGCTATAAATGGATGGTTTTGTGACTTTTTTTTTTTTTTTAATTTATTTATTTTATACCATTACATTTTTTGCAATTGTTAAAAAAAATATATAAAATGTCCTGGTATGTTTACAAAAACTCCCATACAATGTCCTGGTATATAGAGATGGGGGGGATACAACTGAGATTTTTAGCCATGGAAAATCTTTAAATCATCAGTATTGAGCTCTATGGCTCAGTGGTTAAATGTTTTTTTTTTTGCCTTCAGTGCAGAAGGTCATGGGTTTGATTCCCAGCAGAGATTGTATAGTGGCAGTGCTTGTTATTGCAGATCAGCCCCATTGACTTGAATGAGATTGAGCTGCAACTAGGCCATGTGACCGATGTACAGTGACGTCACATGGACTAGAGAAAGGCCGCAGCTCACAGAGCATCCAACTCTTCTAACAGTTGACTGGCGGGTGTCACAAGAACCGGGTCCCACCGGTCTGATATTGATCTTGATATTGACCTATCCAGAGAGTGTGTCATCAATAACACTTCCCAGATAACCCCTTCAATACATGTGAAATACACAGGGGAGTCCCCAACAGGGGATCATTGACTTTTTAGGATTCCAGACGTTGGATATGTGGGAAAAATTACTGAGGTTTTTAGTTTTGACTCACTAGCATTGAGCTCTATGGCTCAGTGGTTAGAGTTTTAGCCCTCAATGCAGATGGTCATGGTTTGATAACCAGCAGAGACAATTTGAAAAACAGAGACTTAATAAATTAACTTTTATTAAAAAAAAAAAAAATATATATATATATATATATATATATATATATATATATATATATAAATCGCAAAAAGGTACAGCAGCACAGGCCAATTGCGGGTGCAATCCCTCCAGGCTTCAGGATATTCAGCCAGACAATATCAAAGATGCAAAGAACAAGGCAGCACTCCAAATAGTGATCAAAATGGTGGACCCTTTATTCCGGATAGCAACGTTTCGGCCCTCTCTATGGAGCCTTTCTCAAGCCATACAAATCAGTGCAAGTGCAAAGTTTAAATACTCAAAGTAGGAGGAGCCATTACATCATGTGGCCCCAAATCATGTGATCATGACAACATGTCCAAAAAGTGCAAAACACAAGAATATACATCATCAACAGTATATACAGTACAACAGTACAACAGTATATACGTACTTTATGCTGACACTTTTTGTACTGTATATACTGTTGATGATGTATATTCTTGTGTTTTGCACTTTTTGGACATGTTGTCATGATCACATGATTTGGGGCCACATGATGTAATGGCTCCTCCTACTTTGAGTATTTAAACTTTGCACTTGCACTGATTTGTATGGCTTGAGAAAGGCTCCATAGAGAGGGCGAAACGTTGCTATCCGGAATAAAGGGTCCACCATTTTGATCACTATTTGGAGTGCTGCCTTGTTCTTTTGCATCTCTTATATATATATATATATATATATATATATATATATATATATATATATGATCAAACCATTGATGCCAATTAACACCAATGTTAAGCTAGGCCCCCAAACCATGCCCTCTTTTATCCATGTAAACGCGGCCTGGATTTTTTTGAGAAAAGGTAGCAACCCTATCTGTCCTCTAGACTCCTCTGTCCCCCTCCATACACATCTGCCCCCTCAGCCCCCTCAATGTACCTCTGTCCCTCCATACATCTCTGTCCCCCTCCAGACCCCACTGTCCCTCTCCATATACTTCTGTCCCCCTCCAGACCCCACTGTCCCCTTCCATACACCTCTGTCCACCTCCAGACCCCACTGTCCTCTCAATGTACCTCTGTCCCCCTCCATACACCTCTGTCCCCCTCCAGACCCCTCTGTCCCCCTCCATACACCTCTGTCCCCCTCCAGGCCCTCTGTCCCCCTCCATACACCTCTGTCCCCCTCCAGGCCCCTCTGTCCCCCTCCATACACCTCTGTCCCCCTCCAGACCCCTCTGTCCCCCTCCAGACCCCTCTGTCCCCCTCCATACACCTCTGTCCCCCTCCATATCAACCTCTGTCCCCCTCCAGACCCCTCTGTCCCCCTCCAGACCCCTCTGTCCCCCTCCAGGCCCCTCTGTCCCCCTCCAGACCCCTCTGTCCCCCTCCATACACCTCTGTCCCTCTCCATACACCTCTGTCCCCCTCCATACACCTCTGTCCCCCTCCATACACCTCTGTCCCCCTCCAGACACCTCTGTCCCCCTCCAGGCCCCTCTGTCCCCCTCCATACACCTCTGTCCCCCTCCAGACACCTCTGTCCCCCTCCAGGCCCCTCTGTCCCCCTCCAGACACCTCTGTCCCCCTCCAGACACCTCTGTCCCCCTCCATACACCTCTGTCCCCCTCCAGACACCTCTGTCCCCTCCAGGCCCCTCTGTCCCCCTCCATACACCTCTGTCCCCTCCAGACACTCTGTCCCCCTCCACACCCCACTGTCCCCTTTCATACACCTCTGTCCACCTCCAGACCCACTGTCCCTCTCAATGTACCTCTGTCCACCTCCATACACCTCTGTCCCCCCTCCATACACCTCTGTCCCCTCCAGACCCCACTGTCCCCCTCCAGACCCCACTATCCCTCTCAATATACCTCTGTCCCCCTCCAGGACCCCTCTGTCCCCCTCCATACACCTCTGTCCCCCTCCATACACCTCTGTCCCCTCCATACACCTCTGTCCCCCCTCCAGACCCCTCTGTCCCCCTCCATACACCTCTGTCCCCTCCAGGCCCTCTGTCCCCCTCCATACACCTCTGTCCCTTCCAGACCCCTCTGTCCCCCTCCATACACCCTCTGTCCCCCTCCAGACCCCTCTGTCCCCTCCAGACCCCTCTGTCCCCCTCCAGGCCCCTCTGTCCCCCTCCAGACCCCTCTGTCCCCCTCCAGACCCCTCTGTCCCCCTCCAGACCCCTCTGTCCCCCTCCATACACCTCTGTCCCTCTCCATACACCTCTGTCCCCCTCCATACACCTCTGTCCCCCTCCATACACCTCTGTCTGCCTCCAGACACCTCTGTCCCCCTCCAGGCCCCTCTGTCCCCCTCCATACACCTCTGTCCCCCTCCAGACACCTCTGTCCCCCTCCAGGCCCCTCTGTCCCTCCATACCCTCTGTCCCCTCCATACACCTGTCCCCCTCCATACACCTCTGTCCCCTCCAGACACCTCTGTCCCCCTCCAGGCCCCTCTGTCCCCCTCCATACACCTCTGTCTGTCCCCTCCATACACCTCTGTCCCCTCCAGACACCTCTGTCCCCCTCCAGGCCCCTCTGTCCCCCTCCATAACACCTCTGTCCCCCTCCAGACACCTTGTCCCCTCCATAACACTCTGTCCCCCTCCAGACCCTCTGTCCCCCTCCAGTCCCCTCCATACCCCTCTGTCCCCCTCCAACCCCTCTGTCCCCTCCAGGACCCCTCTGCCCCTGTCCCCCTCAGGCCTCTGTCCCCAGACCCCTCTGTCCCCCTCCAGCCCCTCTGTCCCCTCCAGACCCCTGTCCCCCTCCAGGCCCCTCTGTCCCCTCCAGACCCTCTGTCCCCCTCCAGGCCCTCTGTCCCCCTCCAGCTGTCCCCCTCCAGGCCCCTCTGTCCCCCTCCAGAACCCCTCTGTCCCCTCCAGACCCCTCTGTCCCCCTCCAGACCCCTCTGTCCCCCTCCATACACCTCTGTCCCTCTCCATACACCTCTGTCCCCCTCCATACACCTCTGTCCCCCTCATACACCTCTGTCTGCCTCCAGACACCTCTGTCCCCCTCCAGGCCCCTCTGTCCCCTCCATACACCTCTGTCCCCTCCAGACACCTCTGTCCCCCTCCAGGCCCCTCTGTCCCCTCCATACACCTCTGTCCCCTTCCATACACCTCTGTCCCCCTCCATACACCTCTGTCCCCTCCATACACCTCTGTCCCCTCCAGACACCTCTGTCCCCATCCAGGCCCCTCTGTCCCCCTCCAGGCCCCCTCTGTCCCCCTCCATATCACCTCTGTCCCCCTCCAACAACTCTGTCCCCTCCATACACCTCTGTCCCACTCCAGACACCTCTGTCCCCTCCAGGCCCCTCCTGTCCCCCCTCAATACACCTCTGTCCCCCTCCAGACACCTCTGTCCCCCTCCAACACCTCTGTCCCCCTCCAGACACCTCTGTCCCCCTCCAGGCCCCTCTGTCCCCCTCCATACACCTCTGTCCCCCTCCAGACCCTCTGTCCCCCTCTAGGCCCCCTCCCCCTCCACATCTCTGTCCCCCTCCAGACCCCTCTGTCCCCCTCCAGACCCCTCTGTCCCCCTCCATACACCTCTGTCCCCCTCCAGACCCTCTGTCCCCCTCCAGACCCCTCTGTCCCCCTCCATACACCTCTGTCCCCCTCCAGACCCCTCTGTCCCTCTCCATACACCTCTGTCCCTCTCCATACACCTCTGTCCCCTCCTCCCTTGTCCCCTCATACACCTCTGTCCCCCTCCATACTCCTCTGCCCCCCCATACCCTCTGTCCCCCTCCAGGCCCCTCTGTCCCCCTCCAGACCCCTCCAGGCCCCTCTGTCCCCCTCCATACCCTCTGTCCCCCTCCAGACCCCTCTGTCCCCCTCCAGACCCCCTCTGTCCCCTCCATACCACCTCTGTCCCCCTCCAGACACCTCTGTCCCCCTCCAACACCTCTGTCCCCCTCCAGCCCCTCTGTCCCCCTCCAGGCCCCTCTGTCCCCCTCCCCCCTCTGTCCCCTCCATACCCCTCTCGGTCCCCCTCCACACCTCTGTCCCCCCTCCATACACCTCTGTCCCCCTCCAGACACCTCTGTCCCCTCTGTCCCCTCCATACACCTCTGTCCCCTCCTCCAGACCTCTGTCCCCTCCAGACCCCTCTGTCCCTCTCATACACCTCTGTCCCCCTCCAGACCCCTCAGTCCCCCTCCATCTGTCCATACACCTCTGTCCCCCTCCAGACCCCTCTCCCTCTCCTCTCTAGACCCCTTTGACGTCCCCTTCTGTCAGCCCCGGCTTATCTCCCCTGGAAAACCAAAACATTGGACATGTTAAAACTCCAGTATGCCCCCAGACCCTTCTTTCTTCCACATCTGCCACCAGGGGAGAGTCGGGACACCAGTGAGATCAGGGGATTAGGAGACCTTGGTCTACTGTGTTGTCAGTTCTAAGGTGGATTTACATGGCTTCAATATCGGGCAGATTGTCAGGAACGAGCGTTCGCAGGGGCGGCCATTCCCGACAATCTACCCGTGTAAAGGTGCTGCCGAAATCCTTGTTCATCGGGTGATCCTGTCGTTCGTGCAGACACTGCAGTCATCATTCCTGGGCAGCAGATTGTGCCGTCTAAATAGTGATCTGCTGCCCAGAAACAGTGTATCTGTATGAGGAGGAGCGATGGCAGTAGTGACCCCTCGTCCTCATACTGTGGAGGAGATCGCTGCAGTAAATGTGTCTCCTCCACTGATGAGGAACGCTTCCCGACGCCTTTAGACTCGTGTATACAATGGGGCTAAGCTGGAGGCTGCTTGGCTGAACTACCATTGTGGTGGTCACCTCCTGGACCAGAACCCAGCATAAATCCAGAATAGACCCCAAGATCATTACTCTTAGTTTCTCTTCAGTCCCGCAGTTGGAGGAGTCTTTAGTTTCCTCTGCAGCCGTGTCCTTTATCAGATACGAGCACCACCCAGAAGGAGTTAAACTTTGTGAAGTGCCAGAACTTCTCCCCGGAGTCATTAATCAGATCCATTCACTAATGACCAGCATTCATACAATGCCCGGGCGCGGCCAACCAGGAATCGGCCTTCCCCTTGTAAGTAAACATTTGTGAATTCCGATCGTCTAGTGGACGGATCCGGAGGAACAGCCGCGATTAACCCCGAGTATGTAAAAAAAAAGTATCACACGTGGCTTAGATACAGCATCACACGTGATAGACGTAGCATCATATATGATGGGCTTAGATACGACACATGATATGCTTAGATACAGCGGCTCCCAGTATCACTCTTGATAGGATTAGATGCACAGCAGACAGTATCGCACATGTCAGGCTTAGATATCAGACATGATGACACATGATAAGCATAGATACAGTGACCCTGCAGTATCACACAGGGCAGAATTAGATACAGCAGCTTAGAAGATAATATAACATAATATAGGATTAGATACAGTGGACAGGATCACACATGATAGGCTCAGTACCATTTTGATACAGCACACCATATCACACGTGAACGATTTAGATACACAGCTCAGCAGACAGTATCACACATGATAGGATTAGATACATGGCTCAGCAGACAGTATCACAAATGAAAGATTTAGATACACAGCTCAGCAGACATTATCACACAGGTTAGGATTAGATACATAGCTCAGCAGACAGTATCACACAGGATAGGATTAGCTACACAGCTCAGCAGACAGTATCACACAGGATAGGATTAGATACACAGCTCAGCAGACAGTATCACACATGAACTATTTAGATACACAGCTCAGCAGGCAGTATCACACATGAACAATTTAGATACACAGCTCAGCAGACAGTATCACACATGAACGATTTAGATATACAGCTCAGCAGACAGTATCACACATGACTGGATTAGATACACAGCTCAGCAGACAGTATCACACAGGATAGGATTAGATACAAGACTCAGCAGACAGTATCACATACGAAAGATTTAGATACATAGCTCAGAAGACAGTGACACAGGATAAGATTAGATACAGCAGACAGTATCACACAGGATAGGATTATATACACGACTTATAAAACAGTATCACAAATGTTAGGATTAGATACGCAGCTCAGCAGACAGTATCACACATGATAGGTTTAGATACAGTGATCCTGCAGACCGTATCACACATGATAGGCTTAGATACAGTGACCCTGCAGACAGTCTCAAACAAGATACATTTAGATACAGAAGAACAACAAATGGGATCACACATCATAAGCTTAGATCCAAAAGTTCAGCAGACAGTATCACACAGGCTTAGATACACAGGCTCTGCAGTACATGTGTATGGTAGTAATATTAACATTCCTGAAATGTCCGCAGCAGTCTGACCGCGGCTCCATTAACGTCTCCTCAGACAAACATCTGCGTCTGCTGCGCTCAGTTATAAACAACATTTTTTCTGGTCGGCAGCAGAGAAAACATGGGAGCATTTTATACAGCAGCTGATCAATGTTACACAGACATCCCGTGATCCAAACCCCAGACCATGGATTCTTCAACAATTTACATAATTTTGGCACACTCCTCTCCTGAAATCCTCTGTGCTGCTGGGAGGACCCTGCTTCCTTACACTATGTAACTCTCACCCTGTGACCTCCACAAGATCAGCTCACTCCTCTCCTGAAATCCTCTGTGCTGCTGGGAGGACCCTGCTCCTTCCACTATGTAACTCTCACCCTGTGACCTCCACAAGATCAGCACACTCCTCTCCTGAAATCCTCTGTGCTGCTGGGAGGACCCTGCTCCTTCCTCTATGTAACTCTCACCCTGTGACCTCCACAAGATCAGAACACTCCTCTCCTGAAATCCTCTGTGCTGCTGGGAGGACCCTGCTCCTTCCACTATGTAACTCTCATCCTGTGAACCTCCACAAGATCAGCACATTCCTCTCCTGAAATCCTCTGTGCTGCTGGGAGGACCCTGCTCCTTCCACTATGTAACTCTCATCCTGTGACCTCCACAAGATCAGAACACTCCTCTCCTGAAATCCTCTGTGCTGCTGGGAGGACTCTGCTCCTTCCACTATGTAACTCTCATCCTGTGACCTCCACAAGATCAGCACACTCCTCCTGAAATCCTCTGTGCTGCTGGGAGGACCCTGCTCCTTCTACTATGTAACTCTCATCCTGTGACCTCCACAAGATCAGCACACTCCTCTCCTGAAATCCTCTGTACTGCTGGGAGGACCCTGCTCCTTCCACTATGTAACTCTCATCCTGTGACCTCCACAAGATCAGCACACTCCTCTCCTGAAATCCTCTGTACTGCTGGGAGGACCCTGCTCCTTCCACTATGTAACTCTCATCCTGTGACCTCCACAAGATCAGCACATTCCTCACCTGAAATCCTCTGTGCTGCTGGGAGGACTGTGCTCCTTCCACTATGTAACTCTCATCCTGTGACCTCCACAAGATCAGCACACCCCTCTCCTGAAATCCTCTGTGCTGCTGGGAGGACCCTGCTCCTTCCACTTATGTTACTCTCACCCTGTGACCTCCACAAGATCAGCACACTCCTCTCCTGAAATCCTCTGTGCTGCTGGGAGGACCCTGCTCCTTCCACTATGTAACTCTCAGCCTGTGACCCATGTTTTGTCTCGTGCTGTGTAACAGTTTGAAATTGCTGTTCCTAGAAACCTTAGACAAGTTGCTGTTGACGGATCTACAGTTCTTATTTTGAGTGAGTATTCGGTGATTGAGTGCATAATACTGTATTATCCTGCTGTGAATCTGATCAGCTCAAAGTTGGGCATTCCCTTTAACTGTGGAAGTCATGGTTACAAATTGTTTTAATATGTATATTTGTCCTTTTCCTGTTGTCGCCTCTTGACCTTGTTTCATCTGTTCAAGTCGATTCTCAGCATTTAATTCCAGGCCGAAAGGTTACGTACTGTTACTGGGAGACGCAGAGTTATACTTAGAGCATGAGGGTGTCTCAGGACACGGGAGGTGAAGGAACAAGGTGGACCTTTGTGAAAACATAAGATGTTGGTTGGTTGTTCTAGGTCCCTGGGTTTCATCCTTGTCCTGCTAAACAGCAATGAGACACTGAGATTCATTATCTTCTGAGTTTTCCTTGCCAGGTGTTTGTTTGAAAGGATGCTGGTGGTGGTAGCTGATAATACAGTATGTTTGCAAGAGGAGCATACTTACTGCAAGAGGCTACTTACATGAGGAGGAGGTTACCCATAGGAGGGGGGTATTCATAGGAACAGCATATCTACAGGAGGAGCGTAGCTAAAAGAGATGCATATATACAAGAAGAGGATATTTACTGGAGGAACATTTCTACAGGAGGAGCATAGCTAAAGGAGGATCGTATGTACAGGAGGAGCGTAGCTAAAAGGAGGATCATATCTACAAGAAGAGGACATTTACTGGAGGATCATATCTACAGGAATAGCATAACTAAAAGAGGATAATATCTACAAGAGGAGCGTAGCTAAAAGGAGGATCATATCTACAAGAAGAGGATATTTACTGGAGGATCATATCTACAGGAATAGCATAACTAAAAGAGGATCATATCTACAAGAGGAGCATAGCTAAAAGGAGGATCATATCTACAAGAAGAGGATATTTACTGGAGGAAATATATCTACAGGAGGAGCATAGCTAAAGGAGGATCATATCTACAGGAGGAGCATAGCTAAAGGAGGATCATATCTACAAGAGGAGCGTAGCTAAAAGGAGGATCATATCTACAAGAAGAGGATATTTACTGGAGGAACATATCTACAGGAGGAGCATAGCTAAAGGAGGATCATATCTACAGGAGGAGCATAGCTAAAGGAGGATCATATCTACAAGAGGAGCGTAGCTAAAAGGAGGATCATATCTACAAGAAGAGGATATTTACTGGAGGAACATATCTACAGGAGGAGCATAGCTAAAGGAGGATCATATCTACAGGAGGAGCATAGCTAAAGGAGGATCATATCTACAAGAGGAGCGTAGCTAAAAGGAGGATCATATCTACAAGAAGAGGATATTTACTGGAGGAACATATCTACAGGAGGAGCATAGCTAAAGGAGGATCATATCTACAGGAGGAGCGTAGCTAAAAGGAGGATCATATCTACAAGAAGAGGACATTTACTGGAGGATCATATCTACAGGAATAGCATAACTAAAAGAGGATAATATCTACAAGAGGAGCGTAGCTAAAAGGAGGATCATATCTACAAGAAGAGGATATTTACTGGAGGATCATATCTACAGGAATAGCATAACTAAAAGAGGATCATATCTACAGGAGGAGCATAGCTAAAAGAGGATTGTTAAAGTAACCGACTCCATCTTGTCACAATTATTATTGTAGTGACTCCATCTCGTCTCTAAGCAAACTTTTCCAAACTGCTTAAAGACATTCCAGTATAAGGTGTGGGACGGAGGTGGTGGGCAACAATACTGGTTTAGGTTGCCAAGGGCTAAAAGCGAGACCACACAAACCTCGTCCACACATTCCACCTTAACCTGCTCGTTCTGTCCTGACATGAGGCTATCATGCCCTGTCATCTGTAATCTGATTGCTCAGTGTCCTATATCATAAATCTTTGATTGGCTTTGTGTTTGTGTATTTGTGTATAAATAAACACTGAGGAAGGGGAAACCCGGACTCGATTGTACACCAACTCTGTGTGTGCTTGATGTCCCCCGGCCGGTGAATCGCTTGAACCTTGACAACTTCATTTTCAGTAGAGGAAGCTACTCTAAAGGATCATATCTACAGGAGGAGCGTAGCTAAAGGAGGATCATATTTACAAGACGATATTTATTGGAGGAACATATCTACAGGAGGAGCATAGCTAAAGGAGGATCATATCTACAGGAGGAGGATATCTAAAGGAGGATCATACCTACAAGACGATATTTATTGGAGGAACATATCTACAGGAGGAGGATATCTACAGGAGGATCATACCTACAAGAGGAGGATATCTACAGGAGGATAATACCTACAAGAGGCTTTTAATGGAGGATCATATCTACAGGAGGAGCGTAGCTAAAGGAGGATCATATCTACAGGAGGAGGATATCTACAGGAGGATCATACCTACAAGAGGAGGATATTTACTGGAGTATCACATCTACAGGAGTAGCATAGCTAAAGGAGGATCATATCTACAAGAGGAGGATATCTACAGGAGGATAATACCTACAAGAGGCTTTTAATGGAGGATCATATCTACAGGAGGAGCGTAGCTAAAGCAGGATCATATCTACAAGAGAAGGATATCTACTGGAGGATCATATCTACATAAGGAGCTTACTTACAACTTGAGCAGATGTACAAAAGTAACATATCTACAGGAGGAGTATATTTACATGAGGAGATTATATACATTTGGGGCATATCTTCAGGAGGTACTAATGTACAGGAGGACAAATCACTGAAATAATGCACTTAGACAATAGATGCAAACATTATATATGGACTAAGCCCTCATTCTGAAATGATAAAATCTGAGACTCTCAGCCAATATATCTTGATCAAAACACATATGTTCCCGCCTACCAGCGCCAAGGTGGTCTCAGTCAGGAAGGTCCTACTCTAAACCTATCTATGCCGTTGGGCATCTATATTCAGGAGAGCAGACCCTGCACATATAGTGTGCTGCTCCTAGTTACCTCTGTGTCCACCAAGCAACCAACGAGAGGAGGAGCACAGTTATATGTACCACCTAATCAAGGTCACCTAGAGGAATGTACAGAAGGAACATATCTACACATCTTACCTATAGGAGGAGCTTACCTACTGGATAAGCATATCTAGGGAGGAACATACCTACAGGAGGAGCTTATCTACAAAAGAAGCGTATCTACAGGAGGTGTAGAAGATGAATTCTGATCTAGCCCAGTATTTTAGGAGCCAAAAGGACACCTTAGAATAAGGCATCAAGTCCTGGCATATATCCAGGGCCCATGAGCTTTATCCTGTAATAAGTTTTAATAATTTTTTAGGTATCTTCTAGCCAAACATTAAATATCTAGTAGAAGTTTCCTGCATCACCCACTTGATATCACCAAGGTCAACAGTGCTGAGTAAGCTCTCTGGTCCTGTTTAGCTAGTGCCAAAAATGCTAATTACAGTGCCTTGCAAAAGTATTCGGCCCCCTGGAACTTTTCAACCTTTTGCCACATTTCAGGCTTCAAACAAAAAGATATAACATTTTACATTTTTGGTGAAGAATCAACAACAAGTGGTCACAATTGTGAAGTGGAATGAAATTTATTGGATCATTTAAACTTTTTTTGTAATAATAAAACTGAAAAGTGGGGCGTGCTAAATTATTCGTCCCATTTACTTTCACTCCAGAAGTTGGTTGAGGATCTCTGAATGTCGTCCTAAATGACTGATGAAGATACATAGAATCCACCTGTGTGTAATCAAGTCTCCGTATAAATGCACCTGCTCTGTGATAGTCTCAGGGTTCTGCATCATGAAGACCAAGGAACACACCAGGCAGGTCCCTGATACTGTTGTGGAGAAGTTTAAAGCCGGATTTGGAGACCAAAAGATTTCCCAAGCTTTAAACATCCCAAGGAGCACTGTGCAAGCGTCATATTGAAATGGAAGGAGTATCAGACCACTGCAAATCTACCAAGACCCGGCCGTCCCTCTAAACAAGGAGAAGACTGATCAGAGATGGAGCCAAGAGGCCCATGATCCCTCTGGATGAACTGCAGAGATCTACAGCTGAGGTGGGAGAGTCTGTCCACAGGACAACAATCAGTCCAACACTTCACAAATCTGCCCTTTATGGAAGAGTGGCAAGAAGAAAGCCATTTCTCACAGATATCCATAAAAAGTCACCTGGGAGACACCAAACATGTGGAAGAAGGGGCTCTGCTCAGAGGAAACCAAAATCAGACTTTTTGGAAACAATGCAAAATTTTATGTTTGGCATAAAAGCGACACAGCTCATCCCCCTGAACACACCATCCCCACTGTCAGACATGGTGGGGGCAGCATCATGGTTTGGGCTTTTCATCAGCAGGGACAGGGAAGATGATGGATGGAGCCAAATACAGGACCATTCTGGATGAAAAGACCTGAGACTAGGACGGAGATTTATCTTCCAACAAGACAATGATCCCAAACATAAAGCAAAATCTACAATGGAATGGTCCAAAAATAAAGGTCTCCAGGTCTTAGAACGGCCGAGTCACAGTCCAGACCTGAATCCAATGGAGAAGATGTGGAAAGAGCTGAAAACTGCTGTTCACAAACGCTCTCCATCCAACCTCAAAGAGGAAGAACGGGCAAGAATTTCATCTCTAGATGTGAAAACTGATAGAGACATCCCCCAAGAGACCGCAGCTGGAATCGCAGCAAAGTATTAATGCAGGGGGGACGAATAATTTTGCACGCCCCACTTTTCAGTTGTATTATTACAAAAAAAGTTTACATGATCACTTGTTGTTGATTCTTCACCAAAAATGTAAAATGTTATATCTTTTTGTTTGAAGCCTGAAATGTGGCAAAAGGTTGAAAAGTTCCAGGGGGCCGAATACTTTCGCAAGGCACTGTATATTGTACCAGCTGTCCGACACGTAATAGCTGTTGAGGCCTTTTTATAACAGGGGTGTGGACAGAACTCCTCCTGGAACAGTCACAGTGAAGATGTCTTTGTCATAGGTACTTTGTGTATGATTCAGCAACATTTTTGATGGCCTGGAGCTTGTTCCCTTCACTCATCAGTTGTAGTGGAGAAGGAGTTACTTGACCCCTTAAAACGACCATGAGGAAACCAGCACATTTACTTTAGTCCATCTGATCATAGGCTACCTTCTACATGGAGGTTGTCTCTGTGGAACATCTGGCCCTCTCTCCTGGTCTAACCCCTTAGTATTGTTAGGCCCATTTATGAAGAATGGTGTTTGGAAGACAGCTGTCCCACTTCAAGCAATAGTCCTTAAGGTGTCATGTGACTCGTCGGTTCTGGCACAGCGCCTATTTGTGGATACAGGAGTTTTCGCAGATTGTTCTTTCATAGCAGTGAGATTAATATTCTCTGTTTAATTTGGCAGCTGGAAAAAAAGCTTTGAGGGCCTTGTGCAGCTCACTCCACCCACCTCCTCTGTTCACAGACACCAGTGTGCTTTACCTGCTGCTGACATTTAGTCCTCTGTGGGTGGAAAACAAGCAGGTTAATGAGATTACGACGGCTTCACAGAGGACAGAAGTGACGTACAGACCTCTGGTAATGACACTATGGCTTCCATCCTCCAAGTAGTACCATGTCAGGACCTCGTCAAATGCTTGAACTGCTGTTTTAGAAGCCTGTAATATGAACTTTTTGAAGTCATTACTAGAGATGAGCAAATCTATTCGCCGCTTCGTAGATTCTATACAAATCTTAGAAATTTTCCGTTGTGAAGCGAATCCAAATTTTTTGAGATTTGCTCCGTTAGAGGCTTTCTACGCATTCGCTACGTACTTGTCCGATAAATTGTACGCTAATGCTATGTATAAGTTACTCTATAAGCTGTTGCGTACAAATTCAATTACTTAGCGAACTTTTACTGTTCGTTATTCGTGCGGCAAAAAGCCCGGGAAGAAAGCGGTCACCTGACCTAGTGGGCAGGGCTTGCTCTGATTGGCTGAGGCTCGGTAAGCCAGTAACGCATCACTTTTGCTGTGACTGCTGAGAAGAGCAGAATCACTGTGTGTGAAGTTCGGAGAGACTGAGACCTGTGTTGTTGAAATTGGGGTGTAATTGTTCTGGGAATCCATATTGCACATCAGGGATACTGCAGGGCCAGTGCAGGGCTCATAATTAATCAGACAGGGAGAGAGACAGGGAGAGAGATAGGGAGAGAGACAAAGACCAGCTGCAGCGCCACAGTCAAGTGAAAATGTCTGGCACGGAAAAACAAAAGGGTTGCACTTCCAGCCAGACCTCGATCTCCAAAAAAAAGGAGAAGGTAGCACGGGGCAGCAGTACCAAAGGACCTGTAGCTGCAGCTTCTACTGGTAGAATTTGTAATAATTGGCCACAAGCCTTGGATCATCTGCTGCACTGTCTCCTTCTTCTGCTGGTTCGGGTGGCTGTGTTTGCCATCATAATCCTGCAGGTCCATCAGCCGGATCATGTATTTAAGTTCTCCAGAGCTAAATGCTGAGGATCGCCTGGATGCTATTTGTAAAACTTCACTCTGCCTCTGAGGAGTGCACGCCGCAGCCTAGCATCGTGCTTGCCTGCGTATTACGCAATCGCTAGGCAGTAGTGCACTGAGGAGTTCGCTCATCTCTAGTCATTACAGAAAAAACATCACAAAACTTACAGATGACAATCAACCATACATCCGTGTGGGCCCTACTAAAAACAGTGATTATATGGTACCGAGAGGGACTGTGATTAGAGATGAGTGAGCATGCTCGGGAGCAATTTTCGAGTAGTAGCGTACGCATCTTCTAATCTGTACGCTAATGCGTACGCATATTGTAATTTGTACACATTAGCGTACAAATTTATAAGATGCGTACGCATTAGTGTACAGATTAGAATGTGCGTACGCTACTACTCGAAAATTGCTCCTGAGCATGCTCTAACTGCGGTCTCTTATGTGCCATATAGGAGTTAACGTGAACAGGCTATCAGCTATCAGAAGAACCATCTAGTAGGGCTTGTTAGCTCCCCAGTAATCAGCTCATGTATCACTATATCCTGCTCACTCTGTACAGAATAAAATCTAGTACATGGACTGAAAACGTTCCATTAAAGTGGTTGGCGCCACATCCATCGCCTGGTGCCGCATGTCTACTTAGTGGAGAAGTCAGGAGGAGGAGGCCGCGCTGTGTGCGGTGAGGTTCAACCAAGTGGAGTAAAACAGCTCAGTGACCATAAAAATTACGGCCAAAGAATCTCAAAGTTGGCAGCAGGCCATAGAAAGCATGTCTACGGAGCGGGGCCGACAGTCTACTGACCTGCTGTGATTAGTTATACCTAGGCGGCTGACAAAATAAAAATCTATGTCATTCATATCCATCTAATAGGAGCTAAGCTTGCCGCTGACCTCCATGATGGGATTATCCAGTCTGATGTTGGTCCGATACGGAGGTTTTTTTACATAGTTTGGATAATGATCGCACCTCACCATGGTCCAACAGTGCCAAAAATACTTCAACACTGGTGCTGTGAAATCAAGCTGAGATGTCGCCAGGGCTGTGGTTGTCAGAACTGTTGACCCTCAACCGAAGATCCATGATTATTACCCGGCGACCAGGTGACAAACCAAAAATATCCTAGAGGAAAGTTGAAATTGAGTCCGACATGAAACCTGATAACAGTTCTCCCCTGATTAGTTACATGGCTGTCTGCAGAAAGAACTCTTTATGCACATACAGTGGGGAAACTTCAGACGGGCCCGGATATGTACTGGCTTAAGCAGAGGGACACGTCTGGCACTGCAGGATCTGAGTCCCTGGCGGTGTAGTGTGTTACTGACGGTAGCCTTTGTTATGTTGGTCCCAGCTTTCTGCAGGTCATTCACTAGGTCCCCCGTGTGGTTCTGGGATTTTTGCTCACAGTTCTTGTAATCATTTTGACCCCACGAGGTGAGATCTTGCGTAGAGCCCCTGATGGAGGGAGATTATCAGTGGTCTTGTATGTCTTCCATTTTCTAATTTTTGCTCCCACAGTTGGTTTCTTCACACCAAGCTGCTTGCCTATTGCAGATTCAGTCTTCCCAGCCTGGTGCAGGTCTACAATGTTTCTGATGTCCTTCGACAGCTCTTTGGTCTTCACCATAGTGGAGTTTGGAGTGTGACTGTTTGAGGTTGTGGACAGGTGTCTTTTATACTGATAACAAACAGGAGCCATTACTACAGGTAATGAGTGGAGGACATCTTTATAAGTGGGAGAACTTGTACAATTGGTGGCTGACTACCGTATTTTTCGCTTCATAAGACGCACTTTTTCCCCCCCAAAAGTAGGAGGAAAAATTGTGGTGCGTCTTATAAAGCGAATACAAGTGAGCGCTTCCATTATGTTTTAGCTGCGGCACCCCCATCAGACTTCAGATCAGCCCACCCAGCTCCATAACAATAAAATAAAAACCCAGGCCGGCGCTGCACTGTCCTGACTGCGTACAGCGTCAGGACGTAGTGCGCGCACTATGACCTGACGCTGCACGCAGTCAGGTGACAGTGCAGCGCCCGCCCTTAGAAGCCAGAGGAGCGCCGGACCCAGAGCGGAGCTACGGCGCAGGAGAGGTGAGAGAGGTTTTTATTGGGCTGATCTGAGGTCTGATGGGGGCACACTGGGCTGATCTGAGGTCTGATGGGGGCAGAGTGGGCTGATCTGAGGTCTGATGGGGAACACTGGGCTGATCTGAGGTCTGATGGGGACACACTGGGCTGATACGTGGTCTGATGGGGGCACAATACGCTGATCTGAGGTCTGATGGGGACACACTGGGCTGATCTGAGGTCTGATGGGGGCACAACTGGGCTGATCTGAGGTCTGATGGGGGCACAATACGCTGATCTGAGGTCTGATGGGGACACATAAGCTGATCTGAGGTCTGATGGGGGCACAATAAACTGATCTGAGGTCTGATGGGGGCACACTGGCTTGATATGAGGTCTGGTGGGGGGCATAATAAGCTGATCTGAGGTCTGATGGGGGCACAATAGGCTGATCTGAGGTCTGATGGGGCACAATAAGCTGATCTGAGGTCTGATGGGGGCACACTGGGCTGATCTGAGGTCTGATGGGGCACAGTAGCTGATCTGAGGTCTGATGGGGCACAATAACGGCTTGATCTGTAGGTCTGATGGGGCACACTGGCTGATCTGAGGTCTGATGGGCACAGTAAGTCTGATCTGAGGTCTGATGGGGCACAATACGCTGATCTGAGGTCTGATGGGGGCACATGGGGGGCTGATCTGAGGTCTGGTGGGGGCATAATAAGCTGATCTGAGGTCTGATGGGGGCACAATGGGCTGAATCTGAGGTCTGATGGGGCACAATAAGCTGATCTGAGGTCTGAATGGGGGGCACACTGGGCTGATCTGAGGTCTGATGGGGCACAATAAGCTGATCTGAGGTCTGATGGGGCACACTGGGCTGATCTGAGGTCTGATGGGCACAGTGGGCTGAGCTGAGGTCTGATGGGGGCACAATACGCTGATCTGAGGTCTGATGGGACACACTGGGGCTGATCTGAGGTCTGATGGGGACACACTGGGCTGATCTGAAGGTCTGATGGGGCACACTGGGCTGATCTGAGGTCTGAATGGGGGCAACAATACGCTGATCTGAGGTCTGATGGGGACACAATAAGCTGATCTGAGGTCTGATGGGGGCACAATAAACTGATCTGAGGTCTGATGGGGGCACACTGGGCTGATATGAGGTCTGGTGGGGGCATAATAAGCTGATCTGAGGTCTGATGGGGGCACAATAGGCTGATCTGAGGTCTGATGGGCACAATAAGCTGATCTGAGGTCTGATGGGGCACACTGGGCTGATCTGAGGTCTGATGGGGCACAGTGGGCTGATACGTGGTCTGATGGGGGCACAATACGCTGATCTGAGGTCTGATGGGGACACACTGGGCTGATCTGAGGTCTGATGGGGACACACTGGGCTGATCTGAGGTCTGATGGGGGCACACTGGGCTGATCTGAGGTCTGATGGGGGAACAATAAGCTGATCTGAGGTCTGATGGTGGTCTGATGTGATGTCCTGAAATTTATGGGGGGTCTGATATGAGGTCTGATGAAAAATATTTTTTTCTCATTTTCCTACTCTGAAATCTGGGGTGTGTCCTATCTTCGGGTGCGTCTTATAAAGCGAAAAATACGGTACTTTTTTCCCCACTGTATATTAGTAGGCCGCTGATGTCACCATCCAGAGAACCTGATGTGTTTTCACCCTGTGAGGCGCATTGCCTCGTTGTAACAACATTTATCAGAAGTAAATATTAACATCGCAGACAGCACTCCGAGGCAGAAGAGATTTATGAAACGAGCAGGTTACAACTGATGGAAGACTTTAAATTTGGGGGGTTTGGGCTTATGTCCACTCCAAAAACAGATGATTTTTTTTTATATTCTCCTGTAACTTAATGAGTTTTTATATCTTGAGGTGGGAAAACACTCAATAAAGGTGCAAAGTGATTGGCTTTAGATATCAAAAAATCATTTTGTTCGTGAGAAGTTTTAGGGGATTTCTCGGAAAGATTGCTCCTCGGAAAGTGGTTGACTTGATGTGACATCTGTCTGTGGCATCTGATCGCCATTTCCTTTGTCAGTATGACGTTTGTATGTCGTCTGCTCACATTCTCAAATTGAATTTGCCCGTTAAAATCCACAGTCGTAAATCTTCGAGTGACCGGTAGGTCATTGAACTCTGGTCACCATATACACAATAGAGGTGTTGCTTTTAAAGTGATGGTTGGTTTACTGGAATTATGTATTTACCATACTAATGCTGTTTGCACAGTGAAGAACCTGACATATGGCTTGTGGGCTTTGCATACTAAACAGATCACATTCCTCGTGAGGGGTGCTGATTCTCCTGGTGCAGATCCAGCTGGTAGGTTGTCCTGAGGTCAGTGCTCCAAGTCTGCAGAATAGCTCTTCTCCGATTAAATGTGGAAGACCTAAATAACAAGGGTGGTCAACTCGCCACTCATAGTCGGTGACGGAGGCTCAGATATTGGGGAAGGGTAAAACTGGTCTGCATCTTTCAGTCCCTTAATCATTGGTGAAGTCCAGCATATAATGATGGTGTGTACCTTCACCAATCATATCAACTGTGTACAAGATTCGAAGACTGGGAGTTATTGAAAACTAGCAGAAGGACCCTTCTTGACCTGGGTATGTTTCATCTATTTCATTTAATGTTTCTATGTGTCGTTGCAGAGAGAAAGTCAATGCAGCTGAAAGAAGTTGATTTTTACCTTCAATTTTTCAATCCCCATTGGCTGCAGAGTGGGAGGGGGCGTGGCCTGACCGAGTCAGGGGCGTGACCTGACTGAGTCAGGGGCGTGACTTAGCGAGACCTGGGGCGGGGGTTTTAATTCCTTCTTTTGAGGGTGGCCTGAATTACAGGTCAATGCCATGGTAATTTATGAGGAAACACAGTGGGTAGCAGTGGAAGAAAACATCGCTTCGCATGGGTATATTTAATCTATTTCATTTAATGTTTCTGTGTGTCGTTGCAGAGAGAAAGTCATCCTCCCACCCCTGCAACCGACAGAAGTTGATTTTTACCTTCAATCCCTGTTGGCTGCGAAGTGGGAAGGGGCGTGGCCTGACAGAGTCTGGGGCATGGTTTAGTGGGACCTGGGGGGGTGCTTTTAAGTCCTTCTTTTGAGGGTGGCCTGAATTACAGGTAAATGCCATGGTAATTTATGAGGAAACACAATGGGTTGCAGTGAAAAAAAAACATCGCTCATGGGTATATTTAATCTATTTCATTTAATGTTTCTGTGTTTCATTGCAGAGAGAAAGTCACCCTCCCTCCCACCCCTGCAGCTGACAGAAATTAATTTTTGCCTTCAAATTTTCAATCCCCGTTGGCTGCGGAGTGGGAGGGGGCGTGGCCTGACCGAGTTGGGGACGTGGCTTAGCGAGACCTGGGGCGGGGGTTTTAAGTCCTTCTTTTGAGGGTGGCCTGAATTACAGGTCGATGCCATGGTAATTTATGAGGACACGCAATGGGTAGCAGTGGAAGAAAACATCTTTTATTACTACTGAACGGTCTTAGTCTAAAATGAGTCTAAAACATAAGTTATATTTATGGTAACCGGAATACCCCATTTAACAGTGTCAACCACAGCGCTCTGCCCCTTTAAAGCAGTGAATAGAAATGGCTGGGTTGTAATTTAACTGAGCTCCTCAGCTGGCTGCTAATTACCTGGCTGTGTTGTTATGGAAACCTGCCCTCCCTGTGTGTGTCTGTGCAGAGAATGGCAGTTGAGGTTTGAAAGCAAAGCTCCCAGGCTAATATTGGCTACTGGAGATCATATTTTGGGAATATCTTGGGAACCGTATGTCCTAGAGAGCTGAGACCTGGTCTAAAACCTTCCCGGACACCTGATGTACCTGTGTGCCGAATTTGGTGAAAATCGGTCCAGTAGTTTGGTCGCGCATAGAGAACAGACAGACAGAAACTCATTTTTATAATATTAAGAGATGATCGTATGTTGAATATTGGATCCATCCATTTCTGCCTCTGCAGGTTTTGGTCAGATAGGCTGTGGATTTTCCAATGTGGATTGTCACTATACTTTCAGGGTCAACACACCTGCTATCGTTCTCCTAGCACCTGCCTTACACCTCTGTTTGCTTTCCATATATAAAGTCTTGCCCTGCTGCATTTATCAGATGCCTGATAACACTGTGCACACATCCTTGTGCTATACAGAGATGAACTCATATGGCGCCCATTTACCCAGAGCGAGGTGACTACAATTCATCTAGACCTACTTCCGTACCAGCTCGTGCTAATAATGTGGACAGCTCTGTGGTCCCTCCGTGTCTTCAGGTAGGAGAAACGAGGATTCGACAGGTTCCTCCGTTGATCCCTTGATTTAGTCACAGATTAGCAGCACCGTTTTGTGTTCTCAGCCGTTCACCATTCTCTGTGGTTTTCTTTCGTAGTATTTTTTAACTCTCTGATGACCTCCCCCGTATCGTAACTGATGGTGCCACAGATGGAGGAAGGTGTCTTAGCGTTGCGGTTGAGGTTATCAGAAGTTCACAACCACGTTTCCTCTCTAAAGGTCTGGGCAATGCCTAGAAAGAATTAACAGAGCTCTCCAGTCAAAAACATAGGTCACTGCTGAAGATTGGCCATGTGACCTTAAAGGGTAACAACATTAAAGGGGTTCTCCGGGAATTACGAAAATAAAAATACTTAAATATTACTTTATTATAGATATATGCCCAAATACCTTTCATTAGTTATAGCGGCTCGTTTTGTCTAGGGAGCAATAATTAGAAGAAATAAAATGGCCGCCGTCCTATTAGTACACACAGAACCTGTCCTAATCACACAGGAGGACAAGTTACTTCACAACACTGAGGTAAAGAGCTGCCTCATCCTCCTCTCTGCTCTGCTTGTCAGGGATTAGGGTCCTGAATACAGATGATAAGATCTTCAGCCGAATCTCCATGGGAATGGAGCTCATGAGGAAACATGAAGTACAGAGAGGAGGTGGGGATGTGGTAATGAGCAGCAGCTCTTGTCTGCAGTCTCCATTACCACAATCTTTCCTGTCCGTCCTCTCTGTACTTCATGTCTCTTCATGAGCTCCAGTCCTATAGAGATTCAGCTGATCTTATCATCTGTATTCAGGACCCTAATCCCTGACAAGCAGAGAGGAGGGTGAAGCAGCTCTTTACCTCAGTGTTGTGAAGTAACTTGTCCTCCTGTGTGATTAGGACAGGTTCTGTGTGTACTAATAGGACGGCGGCCATTTTGTTTCTCCTAATCATTGATCCTTAGACAAAACGAGCCATTATAACTAATGAAAGGTATTTGGGAATGTATTTATAAGGAAATAATATTTATGTATTTTCATTTTCTTAATTCCCGGAGAACCCCTTTATGAGTGAATTTATGCCATTAGTACAAAGCGTTGTTAATTGAATGCCCTTCTTCTATCTTCGTGCTACGTCCTGTCTGTATACAGGTGACCACTGATATCACGTCGTGTATACATCATAGTCACTGAGAAGTCTTATCACTAAGAGCAGTGAAGATGAGGATTGATGAAGGAAATAATCCTGTATAGCTTTGCTAATATTCTATAGATCATTCTATAGTCAGGGTGTGATTGAAGCTTATCTGTGCTAGAATGGAATCTGTAGCAGTGGCCCTGAAACGGTCATTCTGACGTAGGGCCCCTGTATGACTTCTGATGCAGATAAGGTCGCAGAACGATCAGAGACGGAGCCCTGACTTTTAGACAAAACAGTTCTTGTAGCTTCATGATGTATTTTTAGTGCTACTGTTTAGAGTCCACAGGGTGTGCAGTATTGTAAGGGTCGCCCATGTGGCAGATGGCCAAGAAAAAGCCAGAGCCATGCCCATCTCTATGTGGCTCTCAGTGCATGAAAACCTCTTGCTATTTTTCCCTCACGATCCCTTTAATATCCTTGTAAATCTATTATAATCAATAAACTCTCTACTTAACCCATTCTGGACATCAGCTGTACATGTACGGCAGAAGTCGGTCCTATAAAGATGGCGCCCACTCAGGAGCTGAGTGGGTGCCACAGCAGTTGGGTGCCTACTGTTTTACACAGCAGATACCCGAGGCCGGAGACTTTACACCCCTCAGATTCTGTGGTAAATTGCAACCTTGGCCATAGCTTCCAACTTTTGTTTTGTAGTCGGGTCCAAATTGATGGAAGGCTGGGCCAGAACTACCATATTGCGGTACATTATACCGCCCCAACAGAGCCAGATACCACAGTCCATCACAAAATACTGCCAGCAGCACAATACACATCCCCAAAAACTTCCACTGGCTAGTCATGAGGAGGGCTTAGGCGGCCCCTTGGGCATCGGCCCACCGGGAAATTTCCCTGTAAGGTCTATGGCCAATCCCCCCTGTGATCAATCACACCCAGTCCTCTTTGTGCCCCTTAGTGCCCATGCACAGCAGTTATGCCTCCGTTATGCCCCCTTTATAGTAGCTCTTAGTGCCCTCACACAGAAGAATACCCTTTTAGTTACAGCCCCCTTAAAATAGTGAAGCTCAATTAGTTCCCTTTACTACAACAGTGTAGCCCCCTTAATTAGTACCACCTTATAATAGTGTAGCCCCTCAGTGCTGCTTACAATGGGGTAACCCCTCTTAGTTGGTGCCCTTTACTAAAGTCTAGTCCCTTTAGTTAGTGCCTTCTTTCAGTAGTGTAGCCCCCTTAATTAGTGCCACCTTATAATAGTGTAGCCCCCTTACAATAGTGTAACCCCCCCCCGTTTCTTAGTTGGTGCCCTTTACTAAAGTCTAGTCTCCTCAGTTAGTGCTGCCCCCGTAGTTAGTCTGGTTATTACGACGTTGATCCAACTCCAGTGAGAGGGATTTTTGAAGAATTCTTTGCAGTAACAGCAGTGACAATACGTTATCATCTCTTCAGAAGAGCGTGGCTTTCCAGATCCCACTGCGATACCTGCCGGTACTGTGCTGGGTTCAGCCTCCAGTCCTGCTCGCCATTACAGTACCTCACATTCATTCGTCTCCGTTATTACATTTATGTACCTATTGTGTTACGTTTGGGCTTTTTGCCACACATCTGAGCTCATTTGGAGATGTTACAGCTTGAAACTCACCTCTCGTGAACTAGGCCTCCTGCCAGGTTATTGTTAGATTGGTAGAAGCCGGCTCTCCCTATTTTATTGAAAGTGCAAATTATTGGACACAGAACACAGAAAGGCGACGAATGGACTGCGAATGAACCGCTCTAATGTCTCTGAATACCGGTGGGAGAAAAGCCTTCAGAGCCAGAATGACGAAGGACGCACGAAGGAGCTTAGATAAGAAGACGCAAAATTAACCAGATACAGCCTTAGCCAACGAGCAGGGTGCAGAAAGGCCTGCAAAGGGATAACGACCCACCGATGCCTTTAAAATCATAAAATGGTCAAGTAGGACTCCCGCTAGTTATAAAATTTGGAGGCAAATTTATTTTCAAGCCCGTAATAATCCACGATTTGCATTGTAAGATCTCGGTGACAAGTCTCCATTGTCCAGAGGTCTTTCCATTGTAGTCGGTCTCAATGGTTCCTCAGCTTTACTTTACATATTATTTGAAGAACTTCATTTAGAAGATTGGACCATCAACCCAACCTTTGTCATTCTGATGCCCGTTCTCTGTAATGGATTACACATTAGGGAAATGTATATGCAAAGGTTGTTTTGTAGCCTCCGAATTAATTTCACTTCCCCATAAACACACACTACTTCCAGCACGTTCATCAAATGTTCCAATACATTGGATTTCTCTCGACAACTCTTGACATTTTACATTTTTGGTGGGACCTACCAACCATCTGATGACATCTAGAGATGAGCGAATCATTAAAAATTTTATTCGCCGAACATTCGTCAAACTTTTCATAAGATTCGTATATTCAACGAATATATTCGTTGAATCTGCGTACTAAATATACGTTATTATGTGGCGTTTAGCGAACATTCGCTCACTAATAACGAACATTCAATTTTAAAATGTACGCAACTTCTTTGAACACGCACGCATGAGCGTACAAATTGTGCACAAATCCTCAGCGTACTATTGTCTAGCGATTACGTAATATGCAGGCACGCACGACGATAGGCCGCGGCGTGCAGCCCTCAGAGGCAGAGCGAATTTTTGAAAATGGCATCCAGGCGATCCTCATCATTTCCTGGCTACATATGGATACTGTATCAGCAGATGACAGCAGATTATCTGGCCGAGACTGAGATGAGCGTGCCCTCCACTACCTCATCTACTTTCTCCTCCACTACAATTTTGTGCCGTGGTGGGTTAGCCTGGTGGAACAGTGGCCAAGTCCTTTGGCACTGCTGCCCTGTGCCACCTTCTCCTTTTTTTTAGAGCTCAAGGTCTGGCTGGAACTGGACCTCTCTTATACATTCCAGACATTTTTCACTTCACCCTGCAGCTGGTCTTTGTCTCTCTCCCTGTCTCTCTCCCTATCTCTCTCCCTGTCTCTCTCCCTGTCTTTGTCCCTGTCTCTCTCCCTATCTCTCTCCCTGTCTCTCTCCCTATCTCTCTCCCTGTCTCTCTCCCTGTCTCTCTCCCTGTCTCTCTCCCTGTCTTTGTCCCTGTCTCTCTCCCTGTCTTTGTCCCTGTCTCTCTCCCTGCCTGATTAATTACTAGCCCTGCACTTTCCCTGCACTTGCCCTGCAGTATCCCTGATGTGTAATATGGATTCCCTGAACATTTACACAGGTCTCAGTCTTTAGGAACTTCACACAGAGTGCTTCTGCTCGTCTCATCAGTCACAGCAGAAGTGATGCGTCATGGGCTGACTGAGCCTGAGACAATCAGAGCAAGCCCTGCCCACTAGGTCAGGTGACCGCTTTCTTTCCGGGCTTTTGCACACGAATAACAAAATAACTGGAAATATTCGCTAATTACTTGCATTCGTACGCAATAGCGTATAGAGTAACTTATACGTAGCATTAGCATACAATTTATCGGACAAGTACATAGCGAATGCGTAGAAAGCCTTAGGAACATTTTTGAATCTTAACGGAGCGAATCACCTCATATTCGGATTCAATTCGCAGCTGAAAATTTCCAAGATTCGATACGAATCAACGAATAGACGAATCGGTGAATAGATTCGCTCATCCCTAATGACATCCTTTTGACACTTCAGCAGGGCTACTTTGCGCCACTGATTTTCTTGGCTTCAGTTTACGGCAGTCTACCACCTCCGGAAGAACATTGGTTGAAAGATCTCACATCTATCAGAAGACTTAGCAGCCAGACTCTAATACTAAGTTTTGTCTCCGGAACTGAGCACCAGTACCAGACACAACCCATGGACCGAAGAAAGCAACCATGTTTCTCTAACTCTGGAGAACCCCTTGTGTCATCTCAGACTTTGATGGCATCACTAGGATATGCCATCAAAGTCACTTCTGAAAGCCACACCTATGTCTGAGGCCCTAGAAGGTAAAGGAGAGAGCGCCGCGCATGCAAAATGTGCTTTCCATTCATTTCTATGGGCGTTCCAAAAATAGCCAAGCGAGGACACACTCAGATGGTCTCCAACCTTCATGTTGCAAACATCTCTTCAAAAAGAAAACTTGGTGCTAACCACCCCCTTATACTATGGCATGTGAGGAAGGTGACAACATATTCTCCTGAAGCTCATGCCAAGGACTGCTTGAAGACGAGTTTTAAATGGGGGCACAACTCTCAAAGTAAAGATTCAGTTTTTGTCGATAAAGTACAGCCCCACCCTGAAAATAAATTGTTTCATCTCAGATACAGCAAGTGCTAACTTGTACATTGCCAAGTGGCCCTCATTTTGCTCATATTATGTCCACTTCTAGACAATAATTGAAAGTAATGAACATGACGTTGCGATGATCTGGGACCATTGAGAGGGGACTCCATAGTCATTTAAATCTGAGTCCTTAGGTTTCCAAGCAGCTGGTGACCATGTGGAAACAACATGGCACCAGCAGTTCTTGTCTTTGTATAGTTCCTTGCAGAAAGGTGAACCCAGTATCTGAACATTTGGTGAATACTGAATGGGAGGGGATTGCCAGGACTGCTCGAGGAGCCTTGCAGTGCCAGCAGGCTTCTTCTACCTAAGGTTGGCACATTGACATACCAGTCCTCAGCAGTTTTAGACGCTTTTAGGGTCGGACTGAATACGTTCGCGGCCCAGCTGAGATTAATGGCGCTCGAGTCTGTTTTATATAACAATCCAGTCATTCATCGGCCCTTGGCTCAGTACGCTTCATTCGCTTTAATGAGGGCAGACGCTGGTAATGTGAGATCTGCTGGATTCCCAGCCTCGAGGATGCAGTATCCATCCAGAGACACTGTAATTACCTGACTTCTAACATCTGCAGAATCGCTCATTGTGGGAAAGCACTAACCAGTCATTAGTTCCTTACATGATCTATACAAATCCAGCATCTGTACACTTCATATTTATGATCGTATCGATCGTTCTACAACAAAAAGCTCCTTTTATCGAATGGAAACTAGCAACAAGCAGGTTAGCTGCTGATGACGGATCTTATTATGCGAATTTCAGTTCAGTTTTACTAGAGTAAGCTCCTGATATATGGAAACTATTAGAGATGAGCAAATCTATTCGTCGATTCCTTGATTCGTATCGAATCTTGGAAATTTTCAGCTGCGAAGCGAATCCGAATATTAGGTGATTCGCTCCGTTAAGATTCGAAAATGTTCCTAAGGCTTTCTATGCATTTGCTACGTACTTGTACGATAAATTGTACGCTAATGCTACGTATAAGGTACTCTATACGCTTTTGCGTACGAATTCAAGTAGTTAGCGAACTTTTACTGTTAGTTCTTTATTCATGTGCAAAAGCCCGGGAAGAAAGCGGTCACCTGACCTAGTGGGCAGGGCTTGCTCTGATTGGCTCAGGCTCGGTAAGCCAGTGACGCATCACTTCTGCTGCGACTGCTGAGATGAGCAGAAGCACTGTGTGTGAAGTTCTGAGAGACAGAGACCTGTGTTGTTGAAATTGGGGTGAAATTGTTCAGGGAATCCATATTACACATCAGGGATACTGCAGGGCAAGTGTAGGGCCAGTGCAGAGCTAGTAATTAATCAGGCAGGGAGAGTGAGACAGGGAGAGAGGCAGAGAGAGAGGCAGGGAGAGAGGCAGGGAGAGAGACAGGGAGAGAGACAGGTAGAGAGACAGGGAGAGAGACAGAAAGAGAGGCAGGGAGAGAAACAGGGAGAGAGACAGGGAGAGAGATAGGGAGAGAGACAGGGAGAGAGACAGGGACAAAGACAAAGACCAGCTGCAGGGCCACAGAGTGAAGTGAAAAATGTCTGGAATGGAAAAGCAAAAGGAGTCCAGTTCCAGCCAGACCTCGAGCTCTAAAATAAAAGGAGAAGGTGGCACAAGGCAGCAGTGCCAAAGGACCTGTAGCCGGAGCTTCTACTTGTAGTATTCACAATACTTGGCCGGTGTTCCACCAGGATAACCCACCAAGGCGCAAAATTGTAGTGGAGGAGAAAGTGGATGAGGTAGTGAAGTGGATGGCACGCTCATCTCAGTCTCAGCCGGATGATCTGCTGTCATCTGCTGATACAGTATCCATATGTAGCCAGGGGTCAGACTCAGAGCGTTCCTCCTGCTCCACCATCCCTCTCCAGCAAAGCCCTTCATTTTCGTACGCAATTTGTACGCTCATGCGTACGTGTTCACAGAAGTTGCGTACCTTTTAAAACTGAACGTTTGTTATTAGTGCGCGAATGTTCGCTAAAAGCCACATAATAACGTATATTTTGTATGCAGATTCAACGAATATATTCGTCGAATATACGAATCTTATGAAAAGTTCGGCGAATAAAATTTTGAATGATTCGCTCATCTCTAGAAACTATCAATACGCATTTTAGCTGATGATTACGGATCTTGATTTGTCAGGTTCAGTTGTACTAAAATAAGCTCCTCTTACAGTATGGAAACTATCAGCAAGTGGGTTACCTGCTGACGACTGATCTTATTTTGTCAGTTTTACTAGAGTAAGCTCCTGTTAGTATATCATAAGGTCCCCAGTATTGGGTCCTCTCCTGGGAGAAGGGGGTTTTGTGGGAACATGTGTGATGATGCAGAAAGAAGGTCGTCGAAGATGTGGATACCACCCTAAGACTTCTTGGTAGCTCCAATGTGTCCAACCTCCTGGAAATTCGAGACATCGGACCTGACAATTTATTTTTGGTTTCTTCTTGAGCCATTCACTGCAGACAATGATGTATTCTTGGTGATGGAGCCTTGTACAATCATCTTTTTTCTGTTTTTTAGGATTCCAACCTCACGTTGTACACAAGCAAGCCCGACCTGACGCCATGCTTCCAGCAGACGGTTCTTGCCTGGATCCCCTGCATCTACCTCTGGGTCATATTGCCATTTTATACTATTTATTTAAAATATAACAGAAGGGGATATATCGTGCTGTCGATGCTGAGCAAAGCCAAGACGGTAAGGACTGTCTGGTCTTCCATTGTATGTGTAGGTGGGGAATAGGAACATCGCCATAGATAAGACCTAACAATTGTTGTCATTGGTTCCTGTTTTGCAGCTTATCGGGGTAGTGCTCTGGTGCGTGTGTTGGGCCGACCTGTTTTATTCTTTCCATAGCCTCATACACAACGAGCCTCCACCTCCAGTCTACTTTGTCACCCCACTCATAGTCGGGATTACTATGGTTTGTATCAAGCTAATTTATAACGCATGGTTTTGTAGACTTAGGGGTCTAGTTTTAAAAAGTTAATTTTTATTAAGAGAGGGCCTCCTCCGATCTTCTGGGTAGATGTCAGGTTGAAGTCCTTTCTCTGACGTGAGATTGGTGGAAAGCCCCTGACTTTTTTCCTTTCTTTTGCAGATCGCGGCGACAATACTTATCCAGTACGAAAGGCTGAAGGGTGTCCGGTCTTCAGGGGTGTTGACAATATTTTGGTTCCTTTCAACACTGTTTGGCATCGTCCCGTTCCGCTCCAAGCTCATGTCTTCAGGCAGTGAGGTAGGGATCGTAGTGAGGTAGGGCATCGTCCCGTTCCGCTCCAAGTTCATGTCTTCAGACAGTAAGGTAGGGATCGTAGTGAGGTAGGGCATCGCCCCCTTCCGCTCCAAGCTCATGTCTTCAGGCAGAGAGGTAGGGATCGTAGTGAGGTAGGGCATCGTCCCGTTCCGCTCCAAGCTCATGTCTTCAGGCAGTGAGGTAGGGATTGTAGTGAGGTAGGGCATCGTCCCATTCCGCTCCAAGCTCATGTCTTCAGGCAGTGAGGTAGGGATCGTAGTGAGGTAGGGCATCGTCCCGTCCCTCTCCAAGCTCATGTCTTCAGGCAGTGAGGTAGGGATCGTAGTGAGGTAGGGCATCGTACCATTCCGCTCCAAGCCCGTGTCTTCAGGCAGTGAGGTAGGGATCATAGTGAGGTAGGGCATCGTCCCGTTCCGTTCCAAGCTCATGTCTTCAGGCAGTGAGGTAACGGGATGAGATTGTGGTCACCTGAAGATTTGATTGCTATTACTGATGCCACCTCATGAACCATGTCTTGTATTTTTCCTGTGTTTAGGGCGTCACGGACAGATTCCGCTTCACCACGTTTTATATTTATTTCTCTCTGCTTGTGGTGGAGCTTATTCTTTCCTGCTTCAAAGAGGCGCGACCTTTCTTCTCTCCCATCAGCTCGGACTGTGTGAGTCTATATTCACGACTGATCTACCATAGGCTATTGGTTTAGAAACCCACTCTGAATGTCATTTAAATCTTCTCCTCAGAATCCCTGCCCCGAGTCAGACGCGAGTTTTCTATCAAGATTAACATTCTGGTGGTTCACCAAGTAAGTAATATGAGATCATAGACGGCCTTAACAGCATTGTGGGAGACCTTCTCTGGTCCATCTGTGATTGTTTGACTGCCTTTTACCTTCCAATCAGTGACTGCCTCGAGACCTTTCTCACTTATCAGGGATTGGTTGACAACCTTAAGACATATACCCACCCACCAGTGACAGGCTTAAGACCTTCTTCACTCATTACTGAATGATGGACAACCTTGAGATCTTCCCTTGCCCATCCCAGCTTCGAGAATTTCCCCCATCCATCAGCAGTAGATTGACAGTCTTACTTTCATGAGTTGGAGACCTTTTCCCACCAACAGGGACTGAAAGTTCTACTTTTATCATCTCCTCATGCCAGCCTTTAGACAATCCCCCAGCCATCATTGAGTGTATGTCAACCTTGAGCTATTCCCCTGCCAATCTGTGATGGTTTGACAGCATTGACATGTCTACCCACCCATCACTGACAACTTTGAGACCTTCCCCCTCCCATCATTAAGTGACAGACTGCCATTAGATGTATATCTGCCCATCAGTGATATCCTTGAGATGTTCTGTTGCTTATCAGTGAGTGACTGACTGCATTGAGACCTCCCCTGCCCATCAGTGGTTGGTTGACAGCCTTATTTTCAATGGATAGGAGATCTCCTGCCTACAGAGAGTGGCAGTCTCTCTTTCTCTGCTTCTGAAGGCCTTGCAAATGTCCGATTTTCTGATAGGTTTGATATTTCCTGTCCACTTAGGATGGCTATACTGGGCTACAAAAGACCTCTGGAAGACAAGGACCTTTGGTCTTTGAATGAAGATAACACCTCCAAAATAGTAGTGTCCAAACTGATAAAAGAATGGGAAAAGGAGATCCAGAAGATAAGGTATTTTATATATCATGAAGCTGATCAACCTGCAAGATCGCCCGAGTCTTTACTAACCTTCTTGCCGATATCTTGGGTTTCTGACTATGTTTCACCCCTTCTAATGCATCAGAAAATATTAGTTCAAACCTCAGATTCATCGAAGAACATGATAACAAAGACCAACGTCTTATAAGCAACCAGGGTCGTAACAAGAAAAGGCTGGGCCTATGGCAAATTTTTGAATGCACTCCCACAACCAACTTCACCGCAAACCTCGTCCAGTGGCTGGTCAAGACGACGTACACTCACCATACAACCTCCTACACACTCAGTAGTTATGCCCTCTTAGTGCCCCCACAGAGTAAAATGTCCCCTTAGTGGTTTCAAACAGTAGTTATGTCCTTTTAGTGCCCCTTCATAGTAGCATGTCCTGTTAGTGCCCAATCACGTAGCAATTCCCTCTTAGTGCCCCTCATAGTACAGGGTGGGCCATTTCTATGGATACACCTAAATAAAATGGGAATGGTTGGTGATATTAACTTCCTGTTTGTGGCACATTAGTATATGGGAGGGGGAAACTTTTCAAGATGGGTGGTTACTAGAGATGAGCGAACGTGCTCGAAACCAGCACTGTACCGCTCTGCTCCAATGCGCTCGCATGCGAGCGCAGAGGAGCCGAGCGGTACAGTGCTCGTTTCGAGCACGTTCGCTCATCTCTAGTGGTTACCATGGTGGCCATTTTGAAGTCGGCCATTTTGGATCCAACTTTATTTTTTTTCAATGGGAAGAGGATCATGTGACTCATCAAACTTAGCAACACCGCACGAGAAAAGCTAGCACAGGCTTCCAGTATCCGAAGTTTCAGGTGCTGCACATCTCGTATCTTCACAGCATAGACAATTGCCTTCAGATGACCCCAAAGATAAAAGTCTACGGGGTCAGATCGGGAGACCTTGGGGGCCATTCAACTGGCCCACGACGACCAATCCACTTTCCAGGAAACTATTCATCTAGGAATGCTGGGACCTGACACCCATAATGTGGTGGTGCACCATCTTGCTCTAGCATTCCTAGATGAACAGTTTCCTGGAAAGTGGATTGGTCATCGTGGGCCAGTTGAATGGTTCCCAAGGTCTCCCGATCTGACCCCCTTAGACTGTTATCTTTGGAGTCATCTGAAGGCAATTGTCTATGCTGTGAAGACCTGAAACTACAGATACTGGAAGCCTGTGCTAGCATTTCTTCTGCGGTGTTGCTATCAGTGTGTGAAGAGTGGGAGAAGAGGGCTACATTGACGATCCAACACAATGGGCAGCACTTTCAACACATTTTATAAGTGGTCAGAAACTTGTAAATAACTCATAAAAGAATAAAGTTACGTTAAAACCAAGCACGCCATTGTTTTTCTTGTGAAATTCTCAATAAGTTTGATGTTTCACATGACCCTCTTCCCATTGTAAAAACTAAAGTTGGATCCAAAATGGCCTACTTCAAAATGGCCGCCATGGTCACCACCCTTCTTGAAAAGTTTCCCCCCCTCCCATATACTAATGTGCCACAAACAGGAAGTTAATATCACCAACCATTCCCATTTTATTTAGGTGTCCATACAAATGGCCCACCCTGTAGTTATGCTGCCTTAGCGTCCCTACACAGTAGTAATGCCCCCTTAGTGCCCCCTTCACATTACCGTGTCTTCTTAGTGTCCCTACACAGTAGTAATGCCCCCTTAGTGTCCCTAGACAGTAGTTATGCCCCCTTAGTAGGCCCTTCACAGTAGCTTTCTTTCCTGATGTCTCTGCATCATGCCTGTTGGGTAGAGCACAGGCCGGGGAACGAGGCCTTGCCCTTCACAGACAGACATCCATCACACCCTGGGCCCCACAGCAGACACTATGGCTTCTACATCGGTAGTTCTGCCCCTGAGAGTACCACTGTTAATACATCACAACATCCAGGCCATTCACATAGTAATACTGTGTTGGTTTGGGTCTTTCGACCACTGTCCATGTGTCCTTCTTTCTGGTCAGTATAGAACGAGCATGGGTTTTATGATTTCTCCTAATTCTTTCATGTTGTAGGGCGAGCGAGGTGAAGCCCCCCAAGACTGAGGAGCTAGAGCTTAACCACGTGGATGAAAAAGTCACTGAGTGCGATGTCCTGATCGAGAGCACCAAAAAGAAGATACAGCGCTCCTTCACAAAGATTCTGCTGAAGACCTTTGGCCCTTTCTTTTTAATCGGTTCCTCGTTGAAGCTGTTTCAGGACCTCTTGTCTTTTGTGAACCCTCAGTTACTAGGGTACGTTCACCCAACTGTATGTACGAGCTGGAGACCATTATGATAATGGGAGTAGTAGTTGTATTGTTATTTCTGTGCGGAATCAATCTATGGTCATGACAGATCCTTCATATCTTCTGGATGATCCATCATGATTTCCTTACGTCTGTACAAATCTTATCCTCCAGGATTCTCATTGACTTCATCAACAATGACCAAGCTCCGTCATGGTGGGGATTCTGTATATCGGCCTTGATGTTCTTCACCTCCATAACCCAAACATTGTTCCTCCACCAACATTTCCAGTACAGCTTGGTCACTGGGATGCGGCTGAGAAGTGCTATCACTGGCATCATATATAGAAAGGTGAGATCCACCAAACGACGAATCTGTAGGTTCCTCACTCCCCCATGATTAGTCGACATCTCCTGTAGATGCTGCCGGATGCTGGCCAGAGAGGTCCCATTGTGATGGGACTTGTTCACAATCTACAGACAGTTGTCCTTATTTCTGATGAAGGTAGACTGGATTCCTCACTGCCAGACATGTCTGACAACCCCCCATCCGATAACCACTATTTAGTGGGCGGCCCTCCCGTTTGCTTCTTATGTAGCGTCTCTGCCTCCGGATTCAGTGTCTACAGTCCATGACCTCACTCCGATCTCCTTTTCTTGGTTTCCTCAGTCGCTGATCATCACAAATGCCGCCAAACGTTCCGCTACGGTTGGAGAAATTGTCAACTTGATGTCAGTGGACGCTCAGCGTATCCAGGACCTGACCACTTACCTCAACATGCTGTGGTCGGCCCCTCTGCAGATCTGCCTGGCACTTTACTTTTTGTGGCAGGTAAAACACCAGCGGATAGAACTGATAGACTCGATGGATGAAACTAATGGGTAGATAGAACTAATGGATAGAACTAATGGACAGAACAAATAGATAGAACTAATGGATAGAACTAATGGACAGAACGAATAGATAGAACTAATGTATAGAACTAATGGACAGAACGAATAGATAGAACTAATGGATAGAACTAATGGACAGAACGAATAGATAGAACTACTGGATAGAACTAATGGACAGAACGAATAGATAGAACTAATGTATAGAACTAATGGACAGAACGAATAGATAGAACTAATGGACAGAACGAATAGATAGAACTAATGGATAGAACTAATGGACAGAACAAATAGATAGAACTAATGGATAGAACTAATGGACAGAACAAATAGATAGAACTAATGGACAGAACTAATGGATAGAACTAATGGACAGAACGAATAGATAGAACTAATGGATAGAACTAATGGACAGAACAAATAGATAGAACTAATGGATAGAACTAATGGACAGAACAAATAGATAGAACTAATGGACAGAACGAATAGATAGAACTAATGGATAGAACTAATGGACAGAACAAATAGATAGAACTAATGGATAGAACTAATGGACAGAACTAATAGATAGAACTAATGTATAGAACTAATGGACAGAACGAATAGATAGAACTAATGGACAGAATGAATAGATAGAACTAATGGATAGAACTAATGGACAGAACGAATAGATAGAACTAATGTATAGAACTAATGGACAGAACGAATAGATAGAACTAATTGGACAGAACAAATAGATAGAACTAATGGATGAACTAATGGACAGAACGAATAGATAGAACTAATGTATAGAACTAATGGACCAGAACGAATAGATAGAACTAATGGACAGAACGAATAGATAGAACTACTGGATAGAACTAATGGACAGAACGAATAGATAGAACTAATGTATAGAACTAATGGACAGAACGAATAGATAGAACTAATGGACAGAACGAATAGATAGAACTAATGGATAGAACTAATGGACAGAACAAATAGATAGAACTAATGGATAGAACTAATGGACAGAAACAAATAGATAGAACTAATGGACAGAACTAATGGATAGAAACTAATGGGACAGAACGAATAGATAGAACTAATGGATAGAACTAATGGACAGAACGAATAGATAGAACTAATGGATAGAACTAATGGACAGAACGAATAGATAGAACTAATGGACAGAACGAATAGATAGAACTAATGGACAGAACGAATAGATAGAACTAATGGATAGAACTAATGGACAGAACAAATAGATAGAACTAATGGATAGAACTAATGGACAGAACTAATAGATAGAACTAATGTATAGAACTAATGGACAGAACGAATAGATAGAACTAATGGATAGAACTAATGGACAGAACGAATAGATAGAACTAATGTATAGAACTAATGGACAGAACGAATAGATAGAACTAATGGACAGAACAAATAGATAGAACTAATGGATAGAACTAATGGACAGAACGAATAGATAGGACTAATGGATAGAACTAATGGACAGAACAAATAGATAGAACTAATGGATAGAACTAATGGACAGAACAAATAGATAGAACTAATGGACAGAACTAATGGATAGAACTAATGGACAGAACAAATAGATAGAACTAATGGACAGAACTAATGGATAGAACTAATGGACAGAACGAATAGATAGAACTAATGGATAGAACTAATGGACAGAACAAATAGATAGAACTAATGGATAGAACTAATGGACAGAACAAATAGATAGAACTAATGGACAGAACGAATAGATAGAACTAATGGATAGAACTAATGGACAGAACAAATAGATAGAACTAATGGATAGAACTAATGGACAGAACTAATAGATAGAACTAATGTATAGAACTAATGGACAGAACGAATAGATAGAACTAATGGACAGAATGAATAGATAGAACTAATGGATAGAACTAATGGACAGAACGAATAGATAGAACTAATGTATAGAACTAATGGACAGAACGAATAGATAGAACTAATGGACAGAACAAATAGATAGAACTAATGGATAGAACTAATGGACAGAACGAATAGATAGAACTAATGTATAGAACTAATGGACAGAACGAATAGATAGAACTAATGGATAGAACTAATGGACAGAACGAATAGATAGAACTACTGGATAGAACTAATGGACAGAACGAATAGATAGAACTAATGTATAGAACTAATGGACAGAACGAATAGATAGAACTAATGGAAGAACTAATGAATGGACAGAAGAACGGATAGATAGAACTAATGGATAGAACTAATGGACAGAACAAATAGATAGAACTGGGGAAGAACAATGATAGAACTAATGATAGAACAAATAAGATAATATACTAATGGATAGAACTAATGGACAGAACAATAGATAGAACTAATAGAACTAATGGACAGAACTAATAGATAGAACTAATAGAACTAATGGACAGAACGAATAGATAGAACTAATGGATAGAAAACTAATGGACAGAACCAGATAGACTAATGAAGAATAGATAATAGAACTAATGGATAGAACTAATGCGACAGATAGAACGAATAGATAGAAACTAATGGACAGAACGAATAGATAGAACTAATGGATAGAACTAATGGACAGAACGAATAGATAGAACTAATGGATAGAAGAACTAATGGACAGAACAAATAGATAGATAATGGACAGAAAACTAATGGATAGAACTAATGGACAGAGAATAATAGAAATAGAACTAATGTATAGAAAACGAATAGATAGAACTAATGATAGACAGAACGAATAGATAGAACTAATGGATAGAACTAATGGAACAGAACAATAGATAGAACTAATGGACAGAACGATATATAGAACTAATGGACAGAACGAATAGATAGAACTAATGGACAGAACAAATAGAATAGAATAATGGATAGAATACTAAAGGTTGACATACACTAATGATGGCTGGGGACTAATAAATAAACGTAACAATGCGACTAGATAAACGAAAAGAGTAGAAGGAACTAGATGAGACTTAGAATTTTAATGAACATAGATAGAACTAATGGTACTACGAACTACTATATGACAGAACAAATGAGATTTAGAGAACTTAGATGGAGCAAGAAACAATAATGGTGATCCCTAGAACTACATAGGATCCCAGATACGAAAAATATATAGAGATCTAATAGTAATAGGAAACTAGACTCAAAATTGGACTCAGATACTGAGCGCATATAGATTAGAGAATGCTAATGGATAAACTAGGATGGACAGAGGAAACGAATATTAGCAAATCCTCGAAATGGATAGAACTAATGGCACTAGGAGATACGAATAGAGTGAGAACTAGATGACTATATAAGAAGCGTAGGATGAGGACAGAAACGAGATAAGTAATAAGCTAACTAATGAGACAGAGGAGACGTAATTAGATAGAACTTAGACTGCGGAATAGAATCCTAAATGGAAAACAGATATCGAATAGAATAAATGGGAGCGATAAAGTGGAGTAGAAGAACTAAAATGGACTTAAGAACAAATAACTATGAATTTAAGTGTTATAGAACTAATTGCAACAGAACATCTCTGGAGTTAGATAGAACTAATGGAATCGCGAGAATCGATAAATATAGAGTAGATAACTAACTTTATAGAAACATGAATGTGATCAGATCAACAAATCAAGAATACCCGTATGCTGAGAATAATTAAGGAATCTGATAGAAAGGAGAACTAAAAAAACAGAACGTCGACACTCTCAAGAGCTCAAGAAAGTCCTAGACTGATAAATTCTAATGGAGTAACTGAAGAGGAATAAAAACTGATAGACCATGTATCCAGAATGAAGACTCAGAAAGTGATCGGCGAAACGAGATGAAGATAGGTGAGCGATAACAGCAATAGATGAGCTCATAGATATAGAGACTTCTAACTGCTATAGACACACTAAATAACAGTATGCTGTTAAGGACCGTCTATGATCTCATTGGAACTAAGAGGCGACATTATAAGCTTAGAATTTGGGATGGCACGAAACTACGCAATAAACACAGTAGAACTTGATATGATGTAGAACTGAAAAAAATTAAAATAGTAACTACATTTAGGGAAATTTCAGAAAATGAAACATATCGTAGAAACTACATAGAACTGTGTCTGAATGGCGATACAAAGTGAAACAGGGATGCAAACTATGGGCATAGAACTGGATAGATATTATCTATAATGAGATAAGAAACTTAATGAAAAAAACTTAGATGACAGAAACGGAAATAGATAGTATAACATGAATTAAATAGAAATAATAGAAACATATATACAGAGGTGTAGAGAGCTATCAGAAACTGGTGTAATACTAATAGAAAACAAATACAGACTCACTAAAAATTGTGATCATAACTAGTGCTACTAGAATCTGATAGTATAACATGGAAGAGTACAAATAGATAAACTATAGTGATTGTAGAAAAACTAATGTGAAAGAAGCAGTCTATATGGACACAGCACACTGATACAACTAAAGTGTGACCAGTGAACTAAAGATAGACTAGAATCTAGTGGAAGAACTTAGAATAGGATGAGAACTGAAAGAACATAATGGAGTAGGTAACCTGAGCACTAGAGTGCATAACATGATAGAACTACTATGGGATACAACTATATATGAATATGAGACACTAAAGATGAGACAGAACAGAAATAAAGCACTCCATACATACAAGAGACTGAAGAGGCAAGTGCCACCAACGTTTCAAGAGATCGCAGATAATGTAACACTGACCTCCTTTTAATGGAAACATGGTAATATATAGGATGGAGTGGACGATAGAAAACAGGCAAACTACTTGGAGATCTCCTGCGTCTCAGTCTAGGAGACCCTGTTAACATATATCCAATTGCAGGTCCTTCACTCTTCCAGCCATAAGGAGGTCACGTCCCGTAGTTGGCCGGGGAGAGCTCCCCACTATCGTGGTTTATCTTACATCTTCCACCCATTAATGCCGGTGTTATAGCCATGCAATAAATCAACACAGAGGTAGGTAGACAAATATCTGTTTTAAGGGGTAGTGCTCATCTTAACTTGTCAACTCAATTTATGGTGACTTAAGTTGTTAGATGCGGCACTCTCGCGGTCCAAATCTGCTGGGCAAGTCCAACTTCCTATCCGTATTCTCCTGGCAATACTGCCCTAGGAACAGAACGGATCACTATGTAAGTCTGGTGGGCATTAAGGCAGACCTGACTTGCGTCACAATTATCATTGTGGGACCACGGCATTTAAACGGGGTGTATTCAAACCTCAGCCACCTGCGGATCTGAACACTTTTATGTGGTTGTAATTAAACATCAGAATAGCCACTGAGTTATTTCAATAAAACCCTACTTGCTGCTCTGTCATAGCGCCACCTGCTGTTTGTTTTTTTCTTATTTCTTTCGTTCTCGGACTTCACCTCATATGACGTCACTATGGCCTGACACGGCCACACATGCGCTCGGAGGTCTTCATCCTTTCAGCTTGCCTGTGACGTGACGCATGTATGGTAGACTAGGCAGATGACATGGAACACGCCCCTACTCGAGCTGTTGCTAGGGAGACTAAGCGATCCCTAACTATGGTGAACAACGCTCCCGCTGTAGCGATAGCAGACACTGAGATCGCTTATGAAAAGACAGCTCGACGCGGGATTGCAGCTGGCCAGCTTGACCGGATATATAATCTTCAGCAGAGCAACATGAATGCGTGTTAACCTATATGAATGTCTGAACTTTCATTTTTTACATTAGTCATGGGACAACCCTTTAAAGTGGGTTAAACAGAGGAGCGTACGGAGCTAAAACGGGAAGCTACTCGCCTAGCAACCTTCTCATGTCGTGCCATGCGGTGGTCGCAGAGCGGCACTAAGTGAAAGCCCCACTGGCCACAGAGAGATCCTTTAGGTGCTCCCCGAGAAACATCCTGATAAGAGGCATGCGGAGCTGTAGAAAGAAGAACGTCACAATACAATTACTAGTGCACTGAGCTTAATCACATGAACCACACGGTTCAATTCTCACTGAGCAGCGGTACAAAAATATAATAAAAAATCTAACATACTCAAAAACAACATTGTGTCCCCTTAATTTATCATCGAGCACAGTCTATGAGAGCAAGCTATAGTTGACGAAGTGTCGGCGTATGCGAAGCACAACACCGTTACTCGGAATAGCAATAATGTTGAACATGTCATATTTCCTCAACCGTGAACCCTCATCTGCTGAGTAACAACAATCCTAAGCCTCATTGACTGATTCTCTTTTACTCTTGTGCCTCTGTGACATTCACGACTATTTTGTAGTTCTTTTTTGAGACTGGAGTGAGATCTCATGGGAAGAGAATGGAAGGAGAGCATACAAAAACAAAGATAGACATTAAAATTAAAAAACTTTACCTATCAGTATTACACCCTACCTTAGTGACCTCCGTCATACTGTAGGGCAGAAGTTACAATGTAAGATGGCGTCCTCTTACGCGTGCAGTGGGACCATAGCCCCAGGAGACCCACAGCAGAGTTGTGATCAGCCCTAAAGCTGATCGCATAGATTTAAACCCCTGAAATGCCAGTGGTCAAATGTGACCATGGCATCTGAGTGATCTGCAAGCGGGAGCACAGTCTCCCACCCCATTAACAGCGTTCCTCGGGCCTAACCCTCCTACTACGATCCCTACTCACTGACATCGGGACTCTGTTGAGCTCTGGAAGAACATGAGCTTGGAGCGGAACGTTACGATTAGTACGTAATCGAGTCCGAAAGTGTACAAGACCCTTCCGGGCTATTACTAGAAATAGTGCCAATACAGAGCCAGCATGGTGTGCAAGCCAACTGATATGGGGAATCTCTCATATAGATAAAAATGAATTCTGGCTTCATGTAATGACTTACACCTCTATATGCAATCAACAGAAACACACGGATGAGGCAATCTAACTCTGTCAGATTGCCACTTTTATGCGCTATCTACTCGAAGAATGCAATCTTTAAATAAAAAAGTGTAAAAAAAGTTATTTTAAATATAATAAAAAAAATAGAGTGTCTCACAAAGCCACCCACTCTCGAAAGTCGAAATAAGAGAGAATGAGCAAAACTAAATGAGGCATTGCGAAAGTATAGTACATGCACTTCTCACCTGCACAGAGAGTGATCAATGGGTACGTGCACGTGCCCCCTGTCTGTCGCATGGTAACATCTAGACGAGTCTATACCTACGCTACCATGACCACACACATAGAGGGAGGACTCTTGGTGTCAATCGCGTACTTGAGGCACATTGCGCCCCCATTGCCTGTGAGCCCAGGAGTAGATCGGATGGATCCGTGCAGCTGGCTCCTGCTCAAATCCTTTAAAGTAAAAGGATAATATGGTAACTGCAACTTGCCCACCTTGCTAACTAGAGACGCTACATGAGATCCTTTCTCACTGGACACACCTGTCAAGAGGGTAAATTCCGTTCCGGTCCCAACTTTTAGCCCCACATTGCTGTAGGAGCTGGTGAGAATGACCCGATACACCCTGCCACATTCTCAGCTCACTGCATGTCCGCTCGAGGACTATGGGCAGGTAATGTGCCTGCAGCTAGCCCAACCTGCTGTGAAGCGACTGGACGTGAATTGGTCCTGCAAGCGTGCCTCCCTGCCTGGTTGGAGTGTATGACGGCTATGGGAAGGTGAAAATGGTACATGCCAAGTGCCCCCAATCTGATGGGTGCGGCCCAACAGGTACATGCCGTGGCCATCACGAAGCTCCCCCCTGTTAGCGAGTACACCTATAGTAAATGGAGTCGCCTTGCAGGTGCAATACCACTAGCCTACCCTGCTAGGGAACGCGATATTGGGTGACTATAAACACTCCCTCCACTTGTTTAGTGGGCTGTGCAGCTTTTAGGTTAACTGGTGCTTACTCTATATCTGCGCTCACCTTGTGCTGTATGGCCTCTTATGAGTTCCCCCACTCTACCCCGCGCTGCAGAGCACATGTAACAATTGGGTGGGGCAATGACAACTACTCCCCCGTTACTGGCAGAGTAATTGGTTCTGCACTCTGACTCCCTGCCTGGAAGCGTGAATTGTCCTTTCAGCTGCCTTGCTTGTGTGCCTGCTAAGCACTCGGACAGGTACTGGTCTGCACTGTCTCCCTGACTGGAGGGTCTACACTCTGGGTGTTCTGGTATTAACTGAACTCACTTGTCTCTCCAATTTGACTGAGATAGTATAAAAGGCAATGGTACTCACACATGTCTCTCCCTCTCTTTGCGCGCTCACTGGTACCATGGTCCCTGGCTCTGCTCTCTTCAGGCTGTGAGTAATGTGTACTGCAGCTGCATTCCTAGTGAGAGTGAAATGGTACTCTTGCCACTGCTTCCGGCTGCTGGACGCGAAGTAATTGGATTTACGTGCGCCCCTGCTATTTTCTTATATGCGAAGAGTAATGGTTCTTCATGTCTCACTAGAGATCCTCATTAGCAGGCGAAGGTAATTAAGGGGGGTACTGCACTGTCTTAAATCGCTATAGCTGGGAGTGCAGATATGGTCTGGAGCCCAACTGCAGCCTAGAGACTCTCAATGGAGAGTAGTAAAGTGGATACCTTGCACTTGCTCCCATATTGGTGAGTATGTTATGACTGTTTGGAGGTAAGGTCCTGCAACTGCTCCCTGCTGGAGAAGAATGTAGGCACTGCTTTTAATAATGAGAGTAATGGTACTGCACTGCTTCCTAATGGAGAGTATGGTCCTGCACCTGGAGAGTAATGGTTACTGCACTTCTAATGGAGAGTAATGGTCTGCATTGCTCTAATGGAGAGTAATGGTACTGCACTGCTTTCTAATGAGAGTAATGGTACTGCACTGCTTTCCCTACTGCTTCCTAATGGAGAGTAATGGTACTGCACTGCTTTCTAATGGAGAGTAATGGTCCTGCACTGCTTTCTAATGGAGAGTAATGGTACTGCACTGCTTCCTAATGGAGAGTAATGGTCCTGCACTGCTTTCTAATGGAGAGTAATGCTGCTGCTTCTACTGAGCTAAAGTAATGGTACTGCACTGCTTCCTAATGGAGAGTAATGGTACTGCACTGCTTTCTAATGGAGAGTAATGGTACTGCACTGCTTCCTAATGGAGAGTAATGGTCCTGCACTGCTTTCTAATGGAGAGTAATGGTACTGCACTGCTTCCTAATGGAGAGTAATGGTCCTGTACTGCTTTCTAATGGAGAGTAATGGTACTGCACTGCTCCCTGCTGGAGGTTAGTGGTGCAGCTCTGCCCCCTGCTGGAGAGTAGTGGTACCACGTGCCCTCACTCCACCCCTCCTAATATTAGAGTATCCTGGATTTCAGGTGGAGCAGATGGAGTACAAGGATGCCAGGATTAAGTTGATGACTGAGATCCTGAACGGTATGAAAGTCTTGAAGCTTTACGCCTGGGAGCCGTCCTTCTCTCAGAAGATTCTGGAAATCCGCGGCAAAGAGCTCAACGTCCTGAAAAAGTCAGCGTACCTGAACGCGATATCCACCTTCGTATGGTCCAGCGCGCCGTTCATGGTAAGTACTGGGGAGCAGTGGATCATAGAGGTGCCAGAGAGGATCCCACTGACCTCTCCCTTGCTCTGTTCCAGGTGGCGCTGACCACGTTCGCCGTCTACGTGTCCGTGGATGACAAGAACATTCTGGACGCAGAGAAGGCCTTCGTCTCCCTCTCTCTGTTCAATATTTTAAGATTTCCCCTGAACATGTTGCCCCAAGTCATCACCAACCTGATACAGGTAAGTACGCTAGTGAAAGTCCTCTCATCCAGCATCCAGTAATCCAGAATATGTGATAATCCAGTAATCTGGAGTGTGGGATCATCAAGTAATCCGGAATGTGTGATATCTGATACTCCGGCGCCTATGTGGTCCCCTTAACACTGATAATATCTGATAATCCAGCACTTGTGTGGTCCTATATAGTGGATGCCTGTATATCTATAGCCCTTACAGTACAATTCCTTTAATCTGCCGCGCACAGAACTCTTAAATGCTGGATTATTGGCAGCTTTGACTCTGGAGTATAACCCTCACTCTCATACTCCAGGCCATCGTCTCTATAAAGAGGATCCAGACCTTTTTGGGCCATGATGAGTTGGATCCGGCCGCAGTGAACAAGGACAAATCAATGACCGGTGAGCTCAGGCTTCTTTTAATCTGGAATTTGATAATCTAGAAAATCTGATGAGGAGCCATAAAGGGACGTGTAATGTACTTCTCCTTCTCTGTCATTCCCAGGCGTCGCCATCGCGGTACAGAACGGGACCTTCAGCTGGGCAAAGTCCAGTAATCCAGTACTGAGCAAGTAAGAAAACGCAGCGCCATCAAGTGGCTGACCCCTGCGTCATGTCAGGGGAATGATGAGAGATCCTAAACCTGCGCCTCCCCCATGATGCCCCCTGGTGGACAGTATAGGGACTCTCTTTACTGTACAGTCTGTAAATATCCCTCTCTCCTATCCTCAGCATCAACTTGGTGGTCCCCTCCGGGTCCCTGGTCGCCATCGTTGGTCAGGTCGGCTGTGGAAAGTCATCGCTGGTGTCGGCTCTTCTGGGAGAGATGGAGAACATAGAAGGACATGTCTCTGTGCGGGTGAGTGGGATTAATAACTTGTGTACTGTTCACAATGCGCATTCAATATGATTTAATAACTGCAGCCAACTGTTCTGCACTGTGAAATTACGCTATATGGCTGCTGTAACCTGTGGTGTATTGTGTGTGTAGAGGAGATGACCGCTGTGCTGCTGTTGTAACCTGTGATGTATTGTGTGTGCAGATAACGCTGTGCAGCTGCTGTAACCTGTGATGTATTGTGTGTGCAGAGGAGATGACCACTGTGCAGCTGCTGTAACCTGTGATGTATTGTGTGTGCAGAGGAGATGACCCCTGTGCAGCTGCTGTAACCTGTGATGTATTATGGGTGCAGAGGAGATGACCGCTGTGCAGCTGCTGTAACCTGTGATGTATTGTGTGTGCAGATAACGCTGTGCAGCTGCTGTAACCTGTGGTGTATTATGGGTGCAGAGGAGATGACCGCTGTGCAGCTCTGTAACCTGTGATGTATTGGGTGTTCAGATAACGCTGTGCAGCTGCTGTAACCTGTGGATGTATTATGGGTTGCTGTTGAGGGGAGATGACCCTGTACAGCTGCTGTAACCTGTGATGTATTGGGTGCAGGGAGACCCTGTGGTGTGTAACCTGTATGTATTATGGGTGCAAGAGGAGATGAACCACTGTGTGGTTGCTGTAACCTGTGATGTATTATGGGTGAGGGATGACCGTGTACAGCAGCTGTAATGTGAGTTATGTGCAGGGAGATGACGTGTGTGGCTTGCTAACTGTGATGATACGGGTGCAGAGAGATGGCCCTGTATGCTATGCGGTGACAGCTGGTAGATGACCGGCTTGTTGTGGTTGCTGTAACCTGTGTACAGCGCTATGTGATGGGCAGAGGACAGATGACCCCGTACAGCTGCTGTAAACCCCTGTACAGATGTATTATGGCGTGACAGGGGAGATTGCTGCTGTACCACTGTGCTGCTGTAACTGCCTAGGAGATGAGATACAGCTCACTGTGAGTAGAGTTGAATGTAACCTGCGTAAAGGAGAGCTGTAGGCTGTAACCTGTGATGTATTATGTGCTGAGAGAACCTGTAACTGCTGTAACTGTGAATGATTACGGCCTGTGGAGAGGAGAGCCCCGTAAGGCCTGCCTGTAGTGATTATTATGGTGCAGAGGAGATGCACCCCTGTACAGCTGCTGTAACCTGTGATGTATTATAGGTCTGAGGATGACCCGTTTACAGTGCGACCGTTGAGATAACCTGTGATGCTGTATGTGGTGCAGAGGAGATGACCCGTTTGTATTAAGCTTGACCCTGTAACCTGTAACCTGATGTATTACAGTGCAGAGGAGAAAGACCCCGACCTGCCTATGAATGTGTTTATGGGTTAGGAGAGAGGGACCTGAAGCTGCTGTAAACCTGTGATGTATCATGGTGCAGTGAGTATTATGAAGAGCTGTGCCCCTGTACAGCTGCTGTAAATGTGCATGTATTATGGTGCAGAGGAGATGACCGCTGTCAGCTGCTGTAACCTGTGTGTATATGGGTGCAGAGGAGATGACGCTGTGCCGGCCTGTAACAGTATCTATGGTGCCAGAGAAACCCGACCAGACAGCTGCTGAATGTGCAGTATTATGGGTGCAGAGGAGAGCAGAGGTAGGCTGCTGTGCCTGTGTATGTATTATTATGGTGTGAGGAGATGACTGTGCAGCTGCTGTAACTGTGATGTATTATGAGCTGCAGAGGAGATGACCGCTGTGGGGCTGTGTGATGTATATGTGGGATGTGTTGATGGGTGGCAGAGGAGATACGCTGTGCGCTGCGTAACCTGTGGTGTATTAGGTGAGAGGAGATGACCGCTGTGACACTGCTTAACCTGTGTATTATGGGGCAGAGGAGATGACCGCGTCGGCTGCTGAACCTGTGGTGTATTATGGGTGCAGAGGGATGACCGCTGTGCGGCTGCTGAACTGTGATGTATTATGGTGCAGAGAGATGACCGGTTGCGGCTGCTGTAAACCTGATGTGATTTATGGGCAGAGGAGGGAGCCGCTGTGCAGCGCTGTAACCTGTGGGTGATATTATGGGTGCAGAGGAGGTCCTATGAGCGCAGAGGAGAGACTTGCTGTACCTGTTGATGTTGTATTGGCAGAGAGATGACCGCTGTGCACTGCTGTACCTGTGATGTATTATGGGTGCAAGGAGATGACGCTGTACAGCTGCTGTAACCTGTGATGTTTATCGTGCAGAGGAGATGACCCCTGTAAGCTGCTGTAACTGTGACTGTAGACCTGCTGATGTATTATGGGGCAGAGAGATGGACCTGTACAGCTGCTGTAACCTGTGATTATTATGGGTGCAGAGGAGATGACCCCTGTACAGCTGCTGTAACCTGTGATGTATTATGGTGCAGAAGGAGAGATGTACAGCTGCTGTAACCTGTGATGTATTATAGGTGCAGAGGAGATGACCCTGTACAGCTGTAACCTGTATGTATTATGGGTGCAGAGGAGATGACCGCTGTACGCTGCTGTAACTGTGATGTATTATGGGTGCAGAGGAGATGACCGCTGTACAGCTGCTGTAACCTGTGATGTATTATGGGTGCAGAGGAGATGACCCCTGTACAGCTGCTGTAACCTGTGATGTATTATGGTGCAAGGAATGACCCCTATACAGGCTGTAACCTGTGATGTATATGGGTGCAGAGGAGATGACCCTATACAGCTGCTGTAACCTGTGATGTAGTATGGGTGGCAGAGGAGATGACCCTGGCTGTGCTGCTGTGCAGGGAGATGACGCTGTAACTGCGTAATGTGATGTATTATGGTGCAGAGGAGATGACCGCTGTAAGCTGCTGTAACACTGTGAACCTGTGATGTATTATGGCGTGCAGAGAGATGACCGCTGTAACGGCTGCTGTAACCTGTGATGTATTATGGTGCAGAGGAGCTGACAGCGCTGTACTGCCGCTGTAACTGCTGTGATGTATTATGGGTGCAGAGGAGATGACTGCTGTGCAGCTGCTGTAACCTGTGTGTATTATGGTGCAGAGGAGATGACCGCTGTGCGGCTGCTGTAACCTGTGATGTATTAGGTGCAGAGAGATGACTGCTGTACGGCTGCTGTAACCTGTGGTGTATTTGGGTGCAGAGGAGTGACGCTGTGCAGCTGCTGTAACCTGTGATGTATTATGGTGCAGAGGAGATGACGCTTGCAGCTGCGTAACTGTGTGTATTATGGGTGCAGAGGCTGTAGTGTATGATATGGTGCAGAGGAGATGACCGCTGTGCAGCTGCTGTAACCTGTGGTGTATTATGGGTGCAGAGGAGACATGACCTGCTGTGCGGCTGCTGTAACCTGTGATGTATTATGGTGCAGAGGAGATGACCGCTGTGCGGCTGCTGTAACCTGTGATGTTATGGGTGAGAGAATGAACGCTGTGCAGCTGCTGTAACCTGTGATGTATTATGGTGCAGAGGAGATGACCGCTGTGCAGCTGCTGTGTAACCTGTGGTGTATTATGGGTGCAGAGGAGATGACCGCTGTGCAGCTGCTGTAACCTGTGATGTATTATGGGTGCAGAGGAGATGACCGCTGTGCAGCTGCTGTAACCTGTGATGTATTATGGGTGCAGAGGAGATGACCGCTGTGCGGCTGCTGTAACCTGTGGATGTATTATGGGTGCAGAGGAGATGACCGCTGTGCAGCTGCTGTAACCTGTGATGTATTATGGGTGCAGAGGAGATGACCGCTGTGCGGCTGCTGTAACCTGTGATGTATTATGGGTGCAGAGGAGATGACCGCTGTGCAGCTGCTGTAACCTCTGGTGTATTATGGGTGCAGAAGAGATGACCGCTGTGTGGTTGCAGTAACCTGGCAGGGGAGGTATATAATTGCTATGCTCGCTCTTGTTCGCTGCAGGGTTCGGTGGCGTACGTTTCACAGCAGGCCTGGATACAGAACTCAACACTTAAGGAAAACATCTTGTTTGGTCGATCAGAAAGTGACAAAAATTACAAAAAGGTCCTGGAAGCCTGCGCCCTGCTGCCTGACCTGGAGATGCTGCCGGGAGGAGACCAGACCGAGATTGGGGAAAAGGTGACGTATATAATGTGGAACAGACTGCTATGTATCTGAACTCCTCTCCTAAAATACTCTGTGCTGCTGGGGGCTTCTTCTTCCACTATGTGAATCTTGTACCTTACAGGAGTCAGGTGTATAATGATGGCATTGATTTCTTCACCCTGCAGGGTATTAACCTGTCAGGAGGGCAGAAGCAGAGGGTGAGCCTCGCCCGCGCAGTGTACAGCAATTCGGACGTCTTCCTATTGGATGACCCGCTCTCCGCTGTGGACGCTCATGTGGCCAAACACATCTTTGACAATGTGATTGGTCCTGACGGTTTACTGCGAGGAAAAGTGAGTAGAGGGAAAAATACAAAAATCTGAGATGGTCTACAATCTCATCATTTAATGGTACTGAATTGTTCAGTGTATCTAATCCTATTCTGTGTGATACTGTCTGCTGAGCTGTGTATCTAATCCTATCCTGTGGCATCAAGCTCATATCTCTCAAAGTCAATGTCCTTGGGCGCTGCCTATATCCCACGCGACATAACTGTCCCGACACAGGAAGCTGGCATCAGATGGTCAGCCTTGGTTTGGCGCAGTTTTGGTTGGGGGAGGGGTTGAATGAAAATCTATTGACGACTGGTAAAATTGAGATACTGTCTGCTGAGCTTTGTATCTAATCCTATCCTCTCTGATACTGTCTGATGATCTGTATGTAATCCTATCCTGTGTGATACTGTCTAATCTGCTGCATCTAATCCTGTCCTGAGTGATACTGTCTGCTGAGCTGTGTATCTAATCCTATCATCCGTGATACTGTCTGCTGGGCGTTCTATCTAATCCTATCCTGTGTGATACTGTCTGCTGAGCTGTGTATCTAATCCTATCCTGTGTGATACTGTCTGCTGAGCTGTGTATCTAATCCTATCATGTGTGATACTGTATGTTGAGCTGTGTATCTAATCCTATCATCTTATTTACTGTCTAAGGTGCTGTATCTAATCGTATCCTGTGCGATACTGTCTGCTGAGCTGTGTATCTAATCCTATACTGTGTGATACTGTCTGCTGAGCTGTTTATCTAATCCTATCCTGTGTGATACTGTCTGCTGAGCTGTGTATCTAATCCTATACTGTGTGATACTGTCTGCTGAGCTGTTTATCTAATCCTATCCTGTGTGATACTGTCTGCTGAGCTGTGTATCTAATCCTATCCTGTGCGATACTGTCTGCTGAGCTTTGTATCAAATCCTATCCTGTGATACTGTCTGCTGAGCTGTGCATCTAATCCTATCCTGTGATACTGTCTGCTGAGCTGCTGTATCTAATCCTATCCTGTGTGATACTGTCTGCTGAACATTGTATCTAATCCTATTCTGTGTAATACTGTCTACTGAGCTTTGTACCTAATCCTATCCTGTGTAATACTGTCTGCTGAGCTTTGTATCTAATCCTATCCTGTGTAATACTGTCTGCTGAGCTGTGTATCTAATCCTATCCTGTGTAATACTGTCTGCTGAGCTTTGTACCTAATCCTACCCTGTGTGATACTGTCTGCTGAGCTGTGTATCTAATCCTATCCTTTGTGATACTGTCTGCTGAGCCTTGTACCTAATCCTATCCTGTGTGATACTGTCTGCTGAGCCGTGTATCTAATCCTATCCTGTGTGATACTGTCTGCTGAGCTGTGTATCTAATCCTATTCTGTGTAATACTGTCTGCTGAGCTTTGTACGTAATCCTACCCTGTGTGATACTGTCTGCTGAGCCTTGTACCTAATCCTATCCTGTGTGATACTGTCTGCTGAGCTTTGTATCAGATACTGTTGTAGGTCTGGACCCTGACCTCTCCATCTCCCCCCCCCCAGACGCGGGTCCTGGTCACACATGGGATTACGTTTCTGCCCCAAGTCGACCATATAGTTGTGATTGTGAACGGTAAGGTCTCGGAGATGGGATCTTACCAGGAGCTGCTCAACCAGAACGGAGCTTTTGCTGAATTCTTACGAAACTACTCATTCGATGACAACGTGGAAGAGGAAGTACCGACGAGTAAGTGACGACCCCGCCTCTCGTAACGCGTCTGATACGTCACCGCACTTCACATGCTCACTCCACCTTCTCCATATTTCCAGTCTTAGATGAGGAGGAGATTCTTCTGGCCGACGAGACACTCAGTACCCACACAGATCTTGCAGATAACGAGCCTGTTGCTAACGAGGCCCGGAAGAAGTTCATCCGGTAAGGGAGTGTACCAAGACGAGAGGGTTCCCCAATGCCGTCATCAAAATGGAGACTCAGTACAGAATATGGAGAGGGGCCCCTATGGTGCACTCACCCTGCCGTAACCCATTTAACTCTTCCATCTCCAGACAGATCAGCGTCCTCTCCTCAGACACGGAGCAGTCACACACCATGTCAACGCGCAGAAGATACTGTGAAAGGAAAGTGCCAGAAACTGCAGGAGCCAAGAAACCTCAGATAGAGAAACTCATTCAGGCGGAGACAGCAGAGACTGGGAAGGTGTGTGCAATGGTCCTGCGTACCGAATACGTCCCATCATTGCGTTTATGCCCCTGATCAATTGCGTTATGTGCGTTGTTGCCCTCAGGTTAAAGCCTCGGTGTTCTGGGAATACATCAAGGCGGTCGGCATCGTCGTCTCGTTGGTCGTCTGCTTCCTGTACTGTTGCCAAAACGCAGCCGCCATTGGGACCAACGTGTGGCTCAGCGACTGGACGAGCGAGGAGATCGTCAACGGGACGCAGCAGAACACGGGGATGAGAGTCGGGGTCTACGCCGCACTGGGCATTTTACAAGGTGAGGAACGTGTGGGGGTCGTGGGTCAAGTCCTCCGGGTGCGGCAGGATGTATCACGTTGTGTTATTCCTCTGACTAGGTGTCCTGGTGGTGGCGTCCTCCTTCACCTTGGCCTTGGCAGGGATCAGCGCCTCTCAGAAGTTGCACATGGCGCTCCTGGAGAATAAGATGCACACCCCGCAGTCGTTCTATGACACCACACCCACCGGTCGCATCATCAATCGCTTCTCTAAAGACATCTATGTCATCGATGAGATCATCCCTAACACCGCCATCATGTTCTTGGCCATGCTCTTCATCTCCATCTCCACCATGATTGTCATAGTGTGCAGCACGCCGCTCTTCGCGGTGGTTATCATACCCCTGGCCTTCGTCTACTTCTTTGTACAGGTGAGTGCCATACTTGTAGTTACCCCCAGGGGGCATGTTTCATTGCAAAACAGGGTAAGGTCAGTAGCACGCGGCAATGTCGACCTACCTCCTTATCTTCTGTAGCTTCTGTGACATCAAGTTCCCATTCCCCAACCAAATGAGAGAGCCTCTCTACAGATAGAACTTCTATGGGGATTGTAAACTCAACTTTCACCACCAGTTGGCGCCAGATTACCCCACCATCCAGTTCTTGTGTGGAGTTTCCCTTTAAGATAACCATCACCGTCATCATGGGTGACATCTATAACCCTGTAGAGATCTCCGTGTCCGCTAACCGTCTACGCTTTTCTGCAGAGATTCTACGTTCCCACATCCCGACAGTTAAAGCGTCTGGAATCGGTCAGCCGGTCTCCCATCTACTCTCACTTCTCGGAAACCCTCACCGGTGCCAGCATCATCCGGGCGTTCAGACGCCAAAACAGCTTCATTGTATTCAGCGACAGCAAAATGGATGAAAATCAAAAGAGCTTCTACCTCGGCCTAGTGTCCAACAGGTGCGGAGTGTTGTGTACGTCACCAGGGCGGACATTGTGGAAATCATCGACCTGTGCTGAGAGGCTATAGACCCTCGGCTGCACTACTGACAGTCCGACCTCCCTCTCTGATTTCTGTCAGGTCTACGTCATCTCCATCGGCTTGGATAAATCTGTGGATTTTGAGATGAATCTACATCGTCCTCCTGACAAAGAAAGAGGGGACACATGGTCATCAGAATCTCTCAGTAGTGCAGCCTCAGGCTTTGGGCCTGTAGTTTCCAGCCATCAGATTTGTAATCGTCACCTTCCTTCATTTGGATTTCGGATGTTGTATCAGGTCGGGGTACTTCCTGCTGCTTTTCTGCTTTCGTGCCTTGCTGGCATCAAGCTCATATCTCTCAAAGTCAATGTCCTTGGGCGCTGCCTATATCCCACGCGACATAACTGTCCCGACACAGGAAGCTGGCATCAGATGGTCAGCCTTGGTTTGGCGCAGTTTTGGTTGGGGGAGGGGTTGAATGAAAATCTATTGACGACTGGTAAAATTGAGCACGACCACCGAGCGACCGCCCACTAATCTGGGTTTTTGATTCTTCTAGGGTTAATCTATTTTTACTTACCTCCTTTTACGTTTATACCTACCTCCTTTTACGTTTATACCTACCTCCTTTTACGTTTATACCTACCTCTCTTTACGTTATACCTACCTCCTTTACGTTTATACCTACCTCCTTCGTTATACCTACCTCTCTTACGTTTATACCTACCTCCTTTTACGTTTATACCTACCTCTCTTTACGTTTATACCTACCTCCTTTTACGTTTATACCTACCTCTCTTTACGTTTATACCTACCTCTCTTTACGTTTATACCTACCTCCTTTTACGTTTATACCTACCTCCTTTTACGTTTATACCTACCTCCTTTTACGTTTATACCTACCTCCTTTTACTTTTATACCTACCTCTCTTTACGTTTATACCTGCCTCCTTTTACGTTTATACCTACCTCTCTTTACGTTTATACCTACCTCCTTTTACGTTTATACCTACCTCCTTTTACGTTTATACCTACCTCTCTTTACGTTTATACCTACCTCCTTTTACGTTTATACCTACCTCCTTTTACGTTTATACCTACCTCTCTTTACGTTTATACCTACCTCCTTTTACGTTTATACCTACCTTCTTTTACGTTTATACCTACCTCCCTTTACGGCCAGGCTATTATACAATAAATAGACCTTATTTCCGAAAGACTAGACCGGCCCTTTAAGAAAAAAAAAAGACTGAAAATCCCAGTAGAAACGAGACTACCATGGACTGCGCGGCTGCTCCGGCTCCTGCCCCCGGCTGATGCTTCTTCTCTCTCTTTCCTTTCCTCCATCCCTTCAGCCTTTTCTCGCGCTTTTGCTGTCTGCATGAACGGAGCCGCCACATCCGCTTCTCTCTCTCTGCCACCGCCGCTCGCTCAGGCTCCGCCTTCAGAATCTACTTCTTTGTATTTCCAGGTAAAGCATGCCATATGATTGGAACATTAAATTCTGCTTTGACTCTATTTAACCCCATTGTGAGATATAAGTTTGTGCAACCAACTGGCAGCCATGTTTTTGCTGCCATACGTCATGGCGAGGCTGATGTGGGGAAAAAATATGCGCAAATAAAAAGTGACAAAAAGGCGACCTGAATTTATCTCATTGTTCCAGGTGGCTTGGAATCCTGGTCGAGTTTATCGGAAACTGTGTGGTCCTCTTCGCCGGTATCTTTGCTGTGATTGGTCGAGAGAATCTCAGTCCTGGTCTCGTGGGTCTCTCTCTATCTTATGCCTTGCAGGTAGGTCCACTACTCATACGACCCGGTACTCTCACATTCCTCTGATTCATCCTGAGGGATACAGAGCAGTCTCCTCTCCGTGTTCTGTGCAGTTACAATCTATGGGTCCCTGTTACCCGTCATATAAGGAAGAGCAAAAACCATCCCGCCCCTATCAGATGGTTGAGACAGGTTAACACAGAGGAATGGCGCAGCGGATATCAGCTAGCAGGGTGTGCAACTGGACTTTCCTAGAAGTCCAGTACTTTCTTAGACACATATGCTTAGCGGTTTCTCAGTTAGGCACATACGCTTGCTGGTTTCTCAGGCACATATGCTTTGCAATTTCTCAGTTAGGCACATATACGCTTGCTGGTTTCTCAGTTAGGCACATACGCTTGCTGGTCTCTTAGGCACATACGCTTGTTGGTTTCTTAGTTAGGCACATACACTTGCTGGTTTCTTAGGGACATACGCTTGTTGGTTTTTTAGGGACATACGCTTGTTGGTTTCTCAGTTAGGCACATACGCTTGCTGGTCTCTTAGGCACATATGCTTGCTGGTTTGTCAGTTAGGCACATACGCTTGCTGATCTCTTAGTTAGGCACATGCACTTGTTGGTTTCTTAGTTAGGCACATATGCTTGCTGGTCTCTTAGGCACATACACTTGTTGGTTTCTCAGGCACATGCACTTGCTGGTCTCTTAGTTAGGCACATGCACTTGTTGGTTTCTTAGTTAGGCACATGCACTTGTTGGTTTCTTAGTTAGGCACATGCACTTGTTGGTTTCTTAGTTAGGCACATACACTTGCTGGTTTCTTAGTTAGGCACATATGCTTGCTGGTCTCTTAGGCACATACACTTGTTGGTTTCTTAGTTAGGCACATACGCTTGCTGGTCTTTTAGGCACATATACTTGCTGGTTTCTCAGTTAGGCACATATACGTGCTGGTTTCTCAGTTAGGCACATACGCTTGCTGGTTTCTCAGGCACATATGCTTTGCAATTTCTCAGTTAGGCACATACACTTGTTGGTTTCTTAGTTAGGCACATACGCTTGCTGGTCTTTTAGGCACATATACTTGCTGGTTTCTCAGGCACATATACTTGCTGGTTTCTCAGTTAGGCACATACGCTTGCTGGTCTCTTAGGCACATACGCTTGTTGGTTTCTTAGTTAGGCACATACACTTGCTGGTTTCTCAGGCACATACGCTTGCTGGTCTCTTAGTTAGGCACATGCACTTGTTGGTTTCTCAGTTAGGTACATACACTTGCTGGTTTCTTAGTTAGGCACATATGCTTGCTGGTCTCTTAGGCACATACACTTGGTGATTTCTTAGTTAGGTACATACACTTGCTGGTTTCTCAGTTAGGTACATATGCTTGCTGGTCTCTTAGGCACATACACTTGTTGGTTTCTTAGTTAGGCACATACACTTGTTGGTTTCTCAGTTAGGTACATACACTTGCTGGTTTCTCAGTTAGGTACATATGCTTGCTGGTCTCTTAGGCACATACACTTGTTGGTTTCTTAGTTAGGCACATACACTTGTTGGTTTCTCAGTTAGGTACATACACTTGCTGGTTTCTCAGTTAGGCACATACACTTGGTGATTTCTCAGTTAGGCGCACGTTTGGCAGTTTCTCAGGCACATTTGCTTGGGGTTTCTCAGATCGGCACATGCACTTAGTGATTTCTCAGATAGGCACATACACTTAGTGACTTCTCAGTTAGGCACATATGCTTAGTGACTTCTCAGTTAGGTATATACACTTGGAGGATTCTCAGTTAGGTATATACACTTGGAGGATTCTCAGTTAGGTATATACACTTGGAGGTTTCTCAGTTAGGTATATACGCTTGGAGGTTTCTCAGTTAGGTATATACGCTTGGAGGTTTCTCAGTTAGGTATATACGCTTGGAGGATTCCCAGTTAGGTATATACGCTTGGAGGTTTCTCAGTTAGGTATATACACTTGGAGGATTCTCAGTTAGGTATATACGCTTGGAGGATTCTCAGTTAGGTATATACACTTGGAGGTTTCTCAGTTAGGTATATACGCTTGGAGGATTCTCAGTTAGGTATATACGCTTGGAGGTTTCTCAGTTAGGTATATACGCTTGGAGGTTTCTCAGTTAGGTATATACGCTTGGAGGATTCTCAGTTAGGTATATACGCTTGGAGGTTTCTCAGTTAGGTATATACACTTGGAGGATTCTCAGTTAGGTATATACACTTGGAGGATTCTCAGTTAGGTATATACACTTGGAGGATTCTCAGTTAGGTATATACACTTGGAGGATTCTCAGTTAGGTATATACACTTGGAGGTTTCTCAGTTAGGTATATACGCTTGGAGGATTCTCAGTTAGGTATATACACTTGGAGGATTCTCAGTTAGGTATATACACTTGGAGGATTCTCAGTTAGGTATATACACTTGGAGGATTCTCAGTTAGGTATATACGCTTGGAGGATTCTCAGTTAGGTATATACGCTTGGAGGATTCTCAGTTAGGTATATACACTTGGAGGATTCTCAGTTAGGTATATACGCTTGGAGGATTCTCAGTTAGGTATATACGCTTGGAGGTTTCTCAGTTAGGTATATACGCTTGGAGGTTTCTCAGTTAGGTATATACACTTGGAGGTTTCTCAGTTAGGTATATACGCTTGGAGGATTCTCAGTTAGGTATATACGCTTGGAGGATTCTCAGTTAGGTATATACGCTTGGAGGATTCTCAGTTAGGTATATACGCTTGGAGGATTCTCAGTTAGGTATATACGCTTGGAGGATTCTCAGTTAGGTATATACGCTTGGAGGATTCTCAGTTAGGTATATACACTTGGAGGTTTCTCAGTTAGGTATATACGCTTGGAGGATTCTCAGTTAGGTATATACACTTGGAGGTTTCTCAGTTAGGTATATACACTTGGAGGTTTCTCAGTTAGGTATATACACTTGGAGGATTCTCAGTTAGGTATATACACTTGGAGGTTTCTCAGTTAGGTATATACGCTTGGAGGATTCTCAGTTAGGTATATACGCTTGGAGGATTCTCAGTTAGGTATATACACTTGGAGGTTTCTCAGTTAGGTATATACACTTGGAGGTTTCTCAGTTAGGTATATACGCTGGAGGATTCTCAGTTAGGTATATACGCTTGGAGGATTCTCAGTTAGGTATATACACTTGGAGGTTTCTCAGTTAGGTATATACGCTTGGAGGATTCTCAGTTAGGTATATACACTTGGAGGTTTCTCAGTTAGGTATATACACTTGGAGGTTTCTCAGTTAGGTATATACACTTGGAGGATTCTCAGTTAGGTATATACACTTGGAGGTTTCTCAGTTAGGTATATACGCTTGGAGGATTCTCAGTTAGGTATATACGCTTGGAGGATTCTCAGTTAGGTATATACACTTGGAGGTTTCTCAGTTAGGTATATACACTTGGAGGTTTCTCAGTTAGGTATATACACTTGGAGGTTTCTCAGTTAGGTATATACACTTGGAGGATTCTCAGTTAGGTATATACGCTTGGAGGATTCTCAGTTAGGTATATACACTTGGAGGATTCTCAGTTAGGTATATACACTTGGAGGTTTCTCAGTTAGGTACATACACTTGGAGGTTTCTCAGTTAGGTATATACACTTGGAGGTTTCTCAGTTAGGTATATACGCTTGGAGGATCTCAGTTAGGTATATACACTTGGAGGATTCTCAGTTAGGTATATTACACTTGGAGGATTCTCAGTTAGGTATATACGCTTGGAGGATTCTCAGTTAGGTATATACGCTTGGAGGTTTCTCAGTTAGGTATATACACTTGGAGGATTCTCAGTTAGGTATATACGCTTGGAGGTTTCTCAGTTAGGTATATACACTTGGAGGTTTCTCAGTTAGGTATATACACTTGGAGGTTTCTCAGTTAGGTACATACACTTGGAGGTTTCTCAGTTAGGTATATACACTTGGAGGTTTCTCAGTTAGGTATATACGCTTGGAGGATTCTCAGTTAGGTATATACACTTGGAGGATTCTCAGTTAGGTATATACACTTGGAGGATTCTCAGTTAGGTATATACGCTTGGAGGATTCTCAGTTAGGTATATACGCTTGGAGGTTTCTCAGTTAGGTATATACACTTGGAGGATTCTCAGTTAGGTATATACGCTTGGAGGTTTCTCAGTTAGGTATATACGCTTGGAGGATTCTCAGTTAGGTATATACGCTTGGAGGATTCTCAGTTAGGTATATACGCTTGGAGGATTCTCAGTTAGGTATATACGCTTGGAGGATTCTCAGTTAGGTATATACGCTTGGAGGATTCTCAGTTAGGTATATACACTTGGAGGATTCTCAGTTAGGTATATACACTTGGAGGATTCTCAGTTAGGTATATACACTTGGAGGATTCTCAGTTAGGTATATACACTTGGAGGATCTCAGTAGGTATATACACTTGGAGGATTCTCAGTTAGGTATATACACTTGGAGGTTTCTCAGTTAGGTTTACTGGGGTTCAGTAGGTATATACGCTTGGAGGATTCTCAGTTAGGTATATACGCTTGGAGGTTTCTCAGTTAGGTATATACACTTGGAGGTTTCTCAGTTAGGTATATACACTTGGAGGATTCTCAGTTAGGTATATACGCTTGGAGGTTTCTCAGTTAGGTATATACGCTTGGAGGATTCTCAGTTAGGTATATACACTTGGAGGATTCTCAGTTAGGTATATACGCTTGGAGGATTCTCAGTTAGGTATATACACTTGGAGGTTTCTCAGTTAGGTATATACGCTTGGAGGTTTCTCAGTTAGGTATATACGCTTGGAGGTTTCTCAGTTAGGTATATACACTTGGAGGTTTCTCAGTTAGGTATATACACTTGGAGGATTCTCAGTTAGGTATATACACTTGGAGGTTTCTCAGTTAGGTATATACGCTTGGAGGTTTCTCAGTTAGGTATATACACTTGGAGGATTCTCAGTTAGGTATATACACTTGGAGGATTCTCAGTTAGGTATATACACTTGGAGGATTCTCAGTTAGGTATATACACTTGGAGGATTCTCAGTTAGGTTATATACACTTGGAGGATTCTCAGTTAGGTATATACGCTTGGAGGTTTCTCAGTTAGGTATATACACTTGGAGGTTTCTCAGTTAGGTATATACACTTGGAGGATTCTCAGTTAGGTATATACGCTTGGAGGTTTCTCAGTTAGGTATATACACTTGGAGGTTTCTCAGTTAGGTATATACACTTGGAGGATTCTCAGTTAGGTATATACGCTTGAGGACCGGGATTTCTCAGTTAGGTATATACACTTGGAGGTTCTCAGTTAGGTATATACACTTGGAGGATTCTCAGTTAGGTATATACACTTGGAGGATTCTCAGTTAGGTATATACACTTGGAGGATTCTCAGTTTAGGTATATACACTTGGAGGATTCTCAGTTAGGTATATACACTTGGAGGATTTCTTCAGTTAGGTATATACACTTGGAGGATTCTCAGTTAGGTATATACACTTGGAGGATTCTCAGTTAGGTATATACACTTGGAGGATTCTCAGTTAGGTATATACACTTGGAGGATTCTCAGTTAGGTATATACGCTTGGAGGTTTCTCAGTTAGGTATATACACTTGGAGGTTTCTCAGTTAGGTTATAGGTACACTTGGAGGATTCTCAGTTAGGTATATATACACTTGCTTGGAGGATTCTCAGTTAGGTATATACCTTGGACTTGGAGGATTCTCAGTTAGGTTAGTATACGCTTGGAGGATTCTCAGTTAGGTATATACACTTGGAGGATTTCTCAGTTAGGTATATACATACTTTCTTGGAGGATTCTCAGTTAGGTATATACACTTGGAGGATTCTCAGTTAGGTATATACACTTGGAGGTTTCTCAGTTAGGTATATACACTTGGAGGATTCTCAGTTAGGTATATACACTTGGAGGTTTCTCAGTTAGGTATATACACTTGGAGGATTCTCAGTTAGGTATATAGGTATATACACTTTGGAGGTTTCTCAAGTTAGGTATATACGCTTGGAGGATTTCTCAGTTAGGTATATACACTTGGAGGTTCTTCAGTTCAGTTACTTGGAGGATTCAGTTAGGTATATACACTTGGAGGATTCTCAGTTAGGTATATAGGTTTCTCACTTTGGAGGATTCTCAGTTAGGGTATATACACTTGGAGGATTCTCAGTTAGGTATATACGCTTGGAGGTCAGTTCTTTCTCAGTTAGGTATATACACTTGGAGGTTTCTCAGTTAGGTATATACACTTGGAGGATTCTCAGTTAGGTATATATACTCACACTTGGAGGTTTCTCAGTTAGGTATATACACTTGGAGGTTTCTCAGTTAGGTATATACACTTGGAGGATTTCTCAGTTAGGTATATACACTTGGAGGATTCTCAGTTAGGTATTATACACTTGGAGGAGTTAGATATACTCAGTTAGGTATATACGCTTGGAGGATTCTCAGTTAGGTATATACACTTGGAGGATTTCTCAGTTAGGTATATACGGAGGTTCATAGGTATATACGCTTGGAGGATTCTCAGTTAGGTATATACACTTGGAGGTTTCTCTCAGTTAGGTTATATACACTTGGAGGTTTCTCAGTTAGGTATATTACGCTTGGAGGATTCTCAGTTAGTATATACTTGGACCACTTGGAGGATTCTCAGTTAGGTATATACACTTGGAGGTTTCTCAGTTAGGTATTATTACGCTTGGAGGATTCTCAGTTAGGTATATACACTTGGAGGGTTTCTCAGTTAGGTATATACACTTGGAGGATTCTCAGTTAGGTATATACACTTGGAGGTTTTCAGTTAGGTATATACACTTGGAGTTTTGGAGGTTTCTCAGTTAGGTATATACGCTTGGAGGATTCAGTTAGGATATACGCTTGAGGATTCTCAGTTAGGTATATACACTTGGAGGATTCTCAGTTAGGATTAGGTTAGGTATATACACTTGGAGGTTTTCTCAGTTAGGTATATACACTTGGAGGTTTCTCAGTTAGGTATATTACACTTGGAGGATTCTCAGTTAGGTATATACACTTGGAGGATCTCAGTTAGGTATATTAGGTATATACACTTGCTTGGAGGTTTCTCAGTTAGGTATATACACTTGGAGGATTCTCAGTTAGGTATATACACTTGGAGGATCTCAGTTAGGTATATACACTTGGAGGATTCTCAGTTAGGTATATACACTTGGAGGTTTCTCAGTTAGGTATATACACTTGGAAGGTTTCTCTCAGTTAGGTATATACACTTGGAGGATTCTCAGTTAGGTATATACGCTTTAGGAGGATTCTCAGTTAGGTATATACACTTGGAGGTTCTCAGTTAGGTATATACGCTTGGAGGATTCTCAGTTAGGTATATACACTTGGAGGTTTCTCAGTTAGATTCTCAGTTAGGTATATACACTTGGGAGGATTCTCAGTTAGGTATATACACTTGGAGGATTCTCAGTTAGTATATATACACTTGGAGGTTTCTCAGTTAGGTATATACACTTGGAGGATTCTCAGTTAGGTATATATACACTTGGAGGATCTCATTGGTATATACGCTTGGGGTTTCAGTTAGTATATACACTTGGAGGATTCTCAGTTAGGTATATAATGGGGGATTCTCAGT